>JAQQPU010000680.1:21805-40785 GCA_029168905.1 Artemia sp. Kazakhstan ARC1039 | reverse complement strand
GAGAGAGAGAGAGAGAGAGAGAGAGAGAGAGAGAGAGAGAGAGAGAGTGAACGCAAAAGAAACATACATAATAAGACAGATTACAATTTTCATTTGAATTTTACACTATCAGTTTGGTTAGGCACATGTGATTCGGACATAGTTCATTGATACGGTAGATTTTCAGCAAGTAATTAAACGGAACAGTACTGCGAATTCTCGACATTTTGAAAGAGAGAGGGAAACGTAGAGAAGGGGAAAGAGAAAGGGTGACAGAAGAAGATAGTTAGGGAGAAAGTGTAAGTAAAATAACTAACATAATAAGGCAGATTACAATTTTCCTTTTAATTTTACATTATGAGTTTGGTTACGCATGTGTTTTTAATATGATTTGTACAGTTAGACATATGTAACTTAAGGTGAAGCAAAAAAAATAGTTTATTGTTTCCAAAATCGACACTGATAGCCCAATCTTATCGATGTTTAGGTTTCATAAATACACTTTACTTACTTTATTTTTTTATTTGCTTTTTTCAAGGATAATGACTCTAATTCTGAATTGCAAGCCAATTGGAACTTTGAAAGCGAGAGATCGAACTATTATTTCGCAGACAGTAAATAGATGGCACGGTTGCATTTGTGCTAAAATGTAAAAAATCTACCAATTCTACTATGTTCTATTTTTTTAATTGTAGAAAAAAAGAAATATACAACAAGTTTTGATGATCTTTGGTATAAGTCATAATAAACGGTCGGTTATTATTTTCGATAAAAGCAATAAATATTGCGAATTTATTGAGGGCGAATCTTCATATATTACGTAATGAGAAAGAAATGCAAAAAAAAGGAAAAAAAAGCTAACAAGGAAAAGTCATGTAAATCAAAATCAAGTGGGGCGTTAGCTGCGTCAAAAGTCATTGATAGGAATCACTATCAGTCTAACTGTTTGACTGCATTTTGTCTTTTGCTTTTCATTCTTCTGCTTTGTCGTTTCCAGGCCCCCCCCCCCAAAAAAAAAATTCCTTTTATAAGTTTGTCTAAGAAAAGTATAAATAGCATTATAATTCAGGCTCAATGAATGGATAGATCTGAAACTACTGAATCGAGTAATATACTTTGTCTAAATACTCTTATACTAATGTAAGTATAAACTAATGACCTAATTAAATATAAACTAATAAATATGAACTAAGTAATGTACTAGAAATAAATATAATATTATAAATACAATATAAATAAATATAAACTAAGTATAACTAATAACAAAAGAAACTAATGGCAATGACAAAATTTACACTTTGTCTTTTTAGCGTAAATTGTAGGCTTGTCGTAAAATCATAACGTTATGGGGAGAATAAACCTTAAGCTTTAAAAGCTTAATCTTTAATAGAACATATGTTTTAACAGAGCTTAATATGCTCAGTCTTTAATCGAACATAAGCTTTTAGAGAGCTTAACCTTTAATAGAACATATGTTTTAATAGAGCTTCAGCTTAATATGCTTAAGCTTTAATAGAACATATGTTTTAATAGAGCTTAAGCTTAATATGCTCAGTCTTTAATAGAACATAAGCTTTAATAGAGCTTAAGCTTTAATAGAACATATACTTTAATAGAGCTTAAGCTTAATATGTTTCAACCTTTAATAGAGCTTAAGCTTAATATGCTTAAGCTTTGATAGAACATATGGGGAAGATAAACCTAAAGCTTTTGGGAAATCAAAAATAAAAAAAGGTATTAAGCTTTTGGGCGGAAATTTTCTCTCCACGATCAGCGCTATTTTAAAACTGGCCGCATAACCGAAGATAATATCAAAGCACCAAAAAATTCGCGGGATTTCTAAGTAACCACTTTCAAGCGATAAAATATATTATTTTAAATCAGACTCCACATCAACTGGTAACAGCCTGGGCCATATCCAGGATTTCTGCTTAGGGAGGGGGGAAAGGGTACAAAAAATTGAAGTAGGTACAAAAAAAGATCAGTGATTATCAGGGGTTCTGTATAGAAAAATTTGTTTATATGTGCGTTTTTGTTTTGTGTTTAAAGGCATTGTAAACATAAAGCCAAGTTATACAACGGAGAAACATAGTTTTACACAGAGCCATCAAGCTGTCCTTCAGTAGCAACCAGAGACAGGGTTGCCACCTCTAGCGCGAAAGTGCTTAGCACCATTTCATTATGTGTAACACTGTAGCATGTGGTCAGGGTTGCCTTCTGTAGTACTAAAGTGCCATTTTATCACTATTACAGTCAGTTTTTTACTGTGGCACCGAAAATTGCTATGTAGCACGCATATTTGGGCAATTTTAGCACTCTAGGAACTGATTGTGGTGGCAACCCTGACCAGAGGTACCGAAAGAAGAGGGCACCCAAAAATCGCCCAACGACACAGCTATACAGCTGACCTCATAAATCTATATGTCTCACTCCAACCCCAATGGGATAATTTTTGGTGGCCGCAGCGATAAGAGAATGGCTGTCGCCTCTTTCTTGGATACCCTAAGCAGCTCTGGAGGCAGAGGAGACTCTAAGGTCTAAGGTAAGGAAATAAGCAAATTTTAATTACTATACTAAATTCTTACTACGCTTTTAGACCGCAATAATTCACTCCAATAAATCAAGTCCATATAAGTACATTGAGTATGTAGTATAAAATATCATAATGCACGTTAATAAGCCGCAGGTAGCAACACAGAAAATGCTGAAATAGGAATTACTGAAGAACCATTGAGCAAAAAATTCACTTCGCGAAGGAAAACAACTTTCAATACTAACAATTCTCCATTATATAGAGCATGTGTCAGCAACCCGTGGCCTGCGGGCCACATGTGGCCTTCGAGACATCTCGGTGTCACCCGCAAGATCTCGCCGCAATGTACCCGATGGACCGTATTACCCACAATACCATTACACGACGGAGTCAAAGAGGGCGCCATCTAGCATTCTAAAAAAATCCAAAAGCGCCATCTAGTATAATTAGTTTGATGTTCAAAGGACCAGACTAATCATGACCGTCAAAACCAAGTATGTTACAATTCTTATTTTTGAGTAAACCTACTTCAAAGTTTGGGAAATGCCTCCGAAAAAAATATTTTGCCTTTAGGTTTTCTTTGTTTATTCTTTTTTAGTTCAGTAAAATTTAGTGCTCGTGGTACCAAATGAAAGCCAAATTATCCGGTCGTTTTATGTGGCCATCTTGTGGCAAAACATTCAGGAAAGAAAAAAAAAATAACGCTTGATTTTGTAGAAGAGCGTCATCTGTTACATAGTGGGACAGAAAAAACGGTATACACTGAAACATATTCCAATATGGACCAGATGACATCCATCAATAAATTCGAGGGTAATTTGTTTAAAAAGGTTCGAGTACATCCAGGTTGTCAAAGGAGCATAGATACGATGTCTCAGGAACAGAATAAGGTGTTAAGTTTCAACTTTCAGGGAAACTAGAGGAGGAGTAAAACTAAACCAAAAGGTACAACAAATATTCAGATTGTCAAAAGGTTGCATGTGCAATATCCCAGGAAAAATGGGGGTACGTTGGAACTTTTAGTGCATATTATTGGAGATGTTACTCTAAATAAAAAGAACAACACTATGTACATCCAAGTTTGTCATAAGGGCATATTACGACATCTTGGGAACAGATAAAGGTATTAAGTTGAAACTTCTGGACCTGTTGTGGGGGAATAATAACTAAATTTGCCATGGCCTATGGGCATTTAGCGCAAACAAATTCTATTCTATTCTATGTATGTTAAAATGGCCTATCTGCAATATATCTCGGATGGCTAAGAGTATTACGGTGAAACTATTAGGGGATATTGCAGTGTATATTGAACAAAGTCAAAATGCACTTTATGTATGCAGGATGTCAAAAGGGCATATGAACAATATCTGAGGAACAGCTAAAAGCAATAAATTGAACCTTTGAGGGCTACTACAACTACTCCTTATGCAATTAGTACTACTGCTATTGTGACCTTTTCAAACTGTGACTGCTTTTAACTGTTTGAATTTGTGACTACTTGCAACTACAAATAATTGTGACTGTGACTGATTGAGACTAAAACCCCAACTACTTGTAACTACAATTGCCAGTGCATGTGACTTTGATTGCATCAACTACTTTGCTATAGCAAGCAACGAGACAATCCGTCAGAACTGGAGCAATGCCAAAGAGGCAGGGATACACTGGCTGATAGGCTTTCGAACTCGAAATCCGCAACTATCACAACGCAAGTCTGAACCCACAAGCTTGGGTAAGGCAACGAGCTTTAATAGGGCAAATATTGGACAGTTCTTATCAAACCTGAAATCAGTTCTAGAAAATATTCCTTTGGCTGCAAGTGACATTTATAACAGTTACGAAAATTCTGTGACCACAGTTCACGTTCTTACTAGAATGTTTGGGGAGAAGGTTCAGAAAGTAGAGTGCACGGCAACATCCTCAGAGAGAGGTGTCTTTGTCACCATGGTCGGGACTGTTTCTGCAAGCAGTCAGTATTTACCACCTTACTTCAAATTTATAAGGAAAAACATTCAGCCTCACATGCTAACTGGTGCTCCAGCAAACTCAGCTGGTGGAGTCTCACCATGGGCTTGGATCAGTCAAGATCTATTTTTGAAGTATATTCATCACCCCAAGGACATATTCACATGCATCTCAAAAGAACACTAAGCTTCGAATCTTAGATAAAAATAGTTCTCACATCTCCTTAAAAGTTATCCAGTTTGCAAAAGATTCAGGCATCACGCTACACATCAGCCCCAAGCTCTAGATCTTAGACGGCAGTGCGTACTTTCCCTTTAAGTGCCAATACAAAAAAAGCTCCAGATAACTGGGTGTCGTCTAATCCTGGGAAGACCTTGACAATAAATGACATTGCTTCTCTTGTCAGATGAAGTCTTTCTCTATTGTTCACCCCAAATAACATTTTGGGGGTCTTACAGAAAACTGGAATATGACTGTAATATCCTGAAACCTTCACAGAAGATGATTTTCTTACCTTTTTTGTCACTGACAGGCCTGATCCCCCTAGTCCTGACGGACCTACCCAATTAGTCCTCCAAATGACATCCTATGTCATCCTGAAGACCCTGAGGTTGAGGTGAACAATAAAGAAGCTCAGAACTCATCCGCTCCTGTTTCAAATCAAGAACCAGTTATGCCTGAACAAGTAAACCATTCCGCAAAGCAAAGTTCGCGCTACCCAACACAGTCAAGAACGTAAAAAAGGAATTTCCAAAGTTCTGACTGATACCCTGTCAAACTTTAGCTTGAAAAAGAAGGAAAGAAAAAACAAATAAACAAAGCAAAGATCAGCAGAGTAGTTGATGAGATAGTTACTGAAGGGAAAAACAACTACACAAAGAAGGAAATCTGCATAGAGCTGGACAGTGAAGACAAAATTGTCCTGGACCCTGAAAGTAATAGTTTTTTGAAAATTGGTTCTTCTGATGAGGAGGATGTGAATGAAAAAGTATTTAGCTACATCAACGTTGGTGACTTTGTGAAAGCAATATATGAGAGAGCTTTTTACTCTGGTATTATTGTGGAAAAAACAGTGAACAGTGCCAAAGTAAATGTGGTATGTATGGCAAGACTTCAAAAATGGAAGTGGCAAAAATGGAATCATTTACCCCAGAGGAAATAAACTGAAAAAATTGTCATCCCCTGTTCCTGCCCTATGTACTGTTTCCAGAGCATTTTAGTATTTCATGGTCACCAGCGGGTAGTTAAATTATCGTGAAAATTTGATGTCAATTTTTTGATCATACTACTGATTTTAAACCTTTTTTTGATAATAAATGAATGTTTGTATCATAACCCATTATGTACCATCCCTTGTTCGTGTATGTACCACCCTTTTGCATTTAGTGAGACAAATGGTACATGCAGGGACTCCCCCCTGTTTTTTTTTCAGTTGAAAATGGAAAAAAATTGGGAAAATCACATTCTGTTCTTCTGATAATGAGGTTTCACTTGATCTATAAACTAGCCTTCGGTCAACCATTTGAAATGATTTTTTTTTACATTTCAAAGAACTGTCCTGGTGTATACCACACTCCCTTGCTTTCTGTATAGTTGACATAAGTTTTACCATTTTATGTTTTTGTATAGAAATATTCACTATCCGTGAAAAAATATGCATTTATTTTCTTTCTTATTTTTGCATATTTATACACCCAAGATGCTTTCTAAAAAAAGAAAGATCGTTGATGAAAGACGGATTTTTAGTGAAAAAATTTATATATTTTTTTATTGAAGTTAAAGAAAAATCTTTGTGTTTAATCTGTCAAAAGTGTATTTCTGTAGTAAAGGAATATAACTTGAAGTGACATAATGATGCTGAGCAAAAAACTTAATCTGACTGTAATGAAGGTGAAGTTCGAAAAAACTAAATTACTAACTTAAAATCGTCACTCAAACATCAGTAGAAAATCTTTAAAGTTGTGAAAGACAGAAGCCAATTAGTTGTACGTACCAATAAGCCAATCAGCCAATTAGGCAATCAGCTGCAAGTGGCAGAATAATAGCAAAGCATGGTCGCTCATTTACTGATAGCGAACTAGCAAAAGAGTGTGCCTTAGCTTTTGCGGAGGAAGTCTGCCCGGAATAGATTTTTCTTTTTTGAAAACATTAGTCTCTTTGCTAGAACTTACGTCCACCGCATCGAAGACTTAGATGCTAATTTATCTGAACAACTTAAGGATATAGCGCAGTCTTTTACATACTTCTCTCTTGCAATGGACGAAAGTACGGACGTGTCAGATACGGCACAATTCCTAATATTTGTGCGAGGAATTGATGAAAACTTTCATGCATATGAGGAGTTATTTAAAATATGCAGTCTTGATGATACTACAAAGCGGGAGATTTATTTCACCAGTTGGAACAAGCTCTAGTTTCATGCGGTTTGAGCTGGGATAGATTAATGAGCATCACCACGGACAACAGAAACAACAAAAGCAGTCATAATAAAGGTCAAAAGCTGGAAGAGTCAAAAGCAAACTTCTAGAGTCTGGATCTCAAGTTTCATGTACATTTCACTGCATTGTCCATGAAGAAGCATTGTGTTGCAAGGTTTTATCGTGAAAAGAAATAATAAATACCGTTATATCGGCCATTAGCTCACCATCAGTTTAAAAAGCCTTTGGAAGATGTTGAAGCTGAATGTGGTGACGTGATCTATTACTGTGAAGCAAGATGGCTAAACCGAGGAGCAATACTTCGCCGTTTTTTTTTTTTTTAAGAAAGAATTTTTTTAACTTCATGAAGATGAAAGCAAAGGTAATGCCCAAACTTTACAACAACCAATGGGTTATATATTTTGAGTTTTTAACGGATTTACTAGAGAAAAGAATGAACTCAATAAACGTTACAAGGAAAAAATAAATTGATATGTCAATTGTATTCGGATGTTAAGACACTTGAAATGGGAACTAATATTATTTATCAAGCATGTTTACTTAGACTTAGGTCTTCCGACGCCGACTGATGCACAAGGCGACAACGGTGCCTCTCCATGATGACCTCTCTTGTGCTTTTGACAAAAGTTCTTCGAGCAACGATCTCAACAGCACTGCATCCTTATCAAGCCATTTGCCTAGTATTACCTTCTGTTGCCCGCGTCTTCTGATGCCGGGAGGAGCCCAACACCCAACATCATGGGGTAGGCAGCCCTCACCCATCCGCACCATGTGACCCCAATAACGCCATCGTTATTCACGAGTGGCTACTTTGTCTTTTCGCGTATAAAGGCAGGAGTAACCTTACCAGTCCACTGGATACCAAGGATGCGTCGAAGGCAGATGTTCTCAAAACCCTAGATTCACTTTCCAGCTGCTTAGTCAACACCCAGGATTCGCAGCCGTACAGCTTCAGGGAGTATACTGGATTCCTCCACACATTTCTTGGTTTATTGAATGCGCTTCTCGCGCATACAATGCGTGTGGTAATGTTCCACTCAAGGCTTCCATCATATTTAATGACATTACGAAGGTACTTGAACTCTTAGATCTCTTCTAGTACATGGGGTCAAACTTCGAGCGGTGGGGAAGGTAGGGTATCGACGTTGTTTCACATGACTTTTGTTTTCTGTGTACTTATTGACAGACCAGGTCACTCGGCCGTGCTGGAGAGCACAGCGATTTTCTTCTGTAGCTCCTCTGTTAAATGAGATAGGAAGGTTACATCATCAGCAAAATCACCATCACAGAATGTGAGGTTATGGTTCAGCTGGATTCCACCTGTGAAGTTACATATTCAAAGTGTATAGTCAATGAGTATAGCAAATAGTACAGGAGAGAAGATGAATTCTGGATGGACACAAGACCTCACACTGAGCCATTTGTTAAGACCCCATCATCAGTCCGTACAGTACATAACTGATTCTCGTATAGCCTGACAATCATAAGGACAATCTTGTCGGGAAATCCATAATACCGTAGTATTCTCCACAGTGAATCTCTGTGAACTGAGTCAAACGCCATCAAGCATATTGATGAAAAAAAGCTCGATCATTTTCCAAATTGAAAAAAAAACAGTAGGAGAAACTGATATAAATTTTGTTTGGCAAAAGACTTAAATGAAGAGTGCATTAATACAACTTCAAACTGAGTTTGAAAA
Source organism: Artemia sp. Kazakhstan ARC1039 (assembly GCA_029168905.1). Classification (NCBI taxonomy): domain Eukaryota; kingdom Metazoa; phylum Arthropoda; class Branchiopoda; order Anostraca; family Artemiidae; genus Artemia; species Artemia sp. Kazakhstan ARC1039. Next base: position 32,171 of record JAQQPU010000680.1, on the reverse strand, counting down.
CCGGTTTGCTGATTTCAAAAAGATCTCACGTAAGATGGATATTTTCGAAAACCCCTTTGCAGTGGAAATCATTAATGTACCAAGCAATTTGCAAATCAAAAAAGATGGATTTTCAAAGTGATACCACCCTTATAATAGCTTTTAAGGAGAAACCAGCTCGGTGGATTTCTATGGAAGTTTGCCTTGTGAAAACTACAAGGAGTTCAAAGGGTTTGTTCAGCAAATAATTACTATGTTTGGTAGAGCATATATTTGTGAGCAAGCTTTTTCAATTCTGAATTACCGAAAAAACATATAATGTTCTTCGTTATCGGATATACATTTACACGCAATACTACGCGCCTCTAAAACAAAAATACAAGCTAATGTAAAAAAAAAAAAAATACTTACAAGTCAACTGCAACAACAAAAATCTCATTGATTGTAACAATTACAATAAATTTTGTAAAAATATACGTGAAGCTTTTTTTTTAAACCTAAAATATTTGTATATAAATATTGTAGATATACTTAAATTATTAAAGTATATATACAATACTATATTACAATGTAGTGACATGTGACCTAAGTGCGACCCGCATAATATCCTAACGTAAAATATTGGCTCTTTTACAACAAAAGGTTGCCGACCCATGATATAGAGCTATATTTTGTATAATTTTCTAAAATTTGAATTATATTCGGCACTTTTTAATTAAACGAAACACACCCAAGAAGTGAAGTTAGGTTAATCGTAATAAAATATAACCATCATATAATCTTTAGTTTATATAATAATATAATTTGAGCTATATATTTGCAAATTAGGGGGTGGGGTGATGGTAAAGTATTTGGACAGCACCCCTAGCCTAACTCAACCTCACCTAGACACCTAACCCCCACCCCCCATAATGTGCAAATATATAGCCCAAATTATACAACCCCAATTCTATCACCCATCACTTGTCTTTGCGGCTACGAAATCGGTTTTCTCATATGTAACCTAACCGTAATTCTTGGGTGGTTTTCGTTTAGTTAACAAGTACTTTATATTCTATTACATCTCCATTATATAGAGACTTAAAATATCTTCGGGGAGCCTTTAAGAGAAAAAGGGATAGAAAAAGCAAACAAAATTACCATGGTCACTGAATCCAGTGGTAAAAAATACATTTCTATGAATGGGATGGGGTCCTAATATAGCGTTCTGGTCATATGTGTTGTAGTCGTAACGTTCAGACCAGGCACTTTTTACCTGAAAGAAAAACTTAAGAGTTAATAAACAATAGCTACGGCATCTACTTTTGTACTTCTAGAATAGGTTTTGGCAAAAGGTACGATGAATCCCTGATTCACTACGATGAATTATCTGCTTAAGTCAATATTGCACAAACGGATTGAATGTTTAACATTAGATTGAACTGTTACTGTGAATTAATTATAAAAGAAAACTTTTTTCCACCAAAGCAGTTTTTCAAAGAAACGTAAAGACCTATATTAAACCAAAGATGAGACGAAATGAAGTCAAGTGATTCTTCAAGAGTAAAACTACCATAAGTCACAACCGGTAATTCAATGAAACCCAAAACTAACAAAATTACAATAAATAACAAGTCAAAGTCAAAACGTGCAGAAATTAAAAAGAGTGGGACTGCCGCCCCCATGTCTTCTAAAGACCAGAATAATATAATCATAAGATATTGCTGATGCACCATTTTGACAACCTGCTTGCACATACTGTCTTTTGAATTAATTCAAATACCTCTTCAATATTCCCTATAGTTTTCACCTCCAAAGGCTTAGACTTAGTAGTAGTCGTCGTCGCAGCAGTAGTAGTGCGTAATAATAGTAGCAGTAACAGTAGTAGAAGAAGCAATGGTTTTGTGCAGGTATTGCCTTTTGGTCAGTTGAACACCCCCTCATTATGCCCTGAAAGTTTCTACTTATTGCTCTAAGCTGATACTTCATGAGAACACTAAAACAATTTAAAACAGTAACAGTAAAGTCGCTTTGGTGTTCTCATTGAAACAACTCTATTTAGCCTTTGTGGTACTCAGTCATAGAAGCAATAATTGTAGATATAGATATTTGTTGTTTTTATTTCTTGGTTTTTGATTTTATTTGATTTTAGGTTGTTTTAGTTTATTTCGTTGTTTTTTAGCGTTGAAAACACCTTGTTTCATACAGGCGAATTATTCGCGTCGCTTTAGTTTCTTCGTTTTCTTCTACTAGCCGTAGTCCCGTTTGTTTTCTTTGTCATGAGAGTTCTCTCTCTCTCTCTTTGTGTTGTTTCAAGTTTTCTCTAAAAACCCTAATCGCTGATGGGTTGAATACTAAAAATGGGGAAACAATCTTTGCACAACTCTCAGAAGCTAAAAACGAGGTAAAGTCTTATTAGTCTCAGCATTTATATGTGGACAGAAGAAAATGACCCACTTCACAGGCCTCTTATGTATCAAAAAGCCGGTTTTGCCGACTTGACCTCTGCTCGCTTTGGTATTTAGCCCTTGCATGCTTGCTATTATGAAATCGTACTTAAAAGTTGTGACTTGGCACTCAGACAGAGTAGCAATAATTGCAGATACAGATATTTATTGTTTTTGTGTCTTGGTTTTGGATTTTATTTTAGGTTGTCTTAGTTTATATCATTGTTTTCTTAACGTTGGAGACGCCTTGTTTCATACAGGCGAATTATTCGCGTCACTTTAGTTTTGTCTTTTAGTAGTCCCGTTTGTTTCTTCGTCATGAGAGTTCTCTCTCTCTTTGTGTTTTTTCTTTCATATTGAGACAGTACAGTGACAACAGGAAAATGGAACAGATTGACATTAATTCGTATTGTAAAATGAATATGACGACTGGAGACACTTGCATAAATATGATTTCAACAACCTGGGTTCAGTTAGATTAGGTTTGGTTAAGTGAGGTTAAGCTGGTTTACGTTAGTTTATGTTAGGCTTTTAACCAATTTCTGATATTTATAACAAACTTTAAGCTAACCTAAACTAACATAATCTAGCATATCCTATCTTTAACTTTTACCATCATAGCTTGCACAGGACTGAAAAAGCTTCACTGGTGAAAAACCAGTTCACAACATTCCCCGGTGAATGTCGACATTAACCAGATTTCGGGCATTCACGGTAACATATATATATGCATTAAATTAACTGCAATTAGCTGGACCTTAGTGCATATGCACTAAGGTTCTTGCGTCGGTCTAGCAGTGTAATTACCCTGGCGTTTGCTATATAGGGTAGTTTTTGACATTTTACTGACGAAGTGGCGGAAATAAGAAACTCCTTCTTCGTGCAATTTGCAGGAAAGGGAAACGAAAGTAGAAAGGGGTCAGGAGGTCGTGACAGCACACCATATATGGGCATAGAGTCCCTAGGGAGAAAGATTGCGTAATCGGTCAATGACCTCTTTTTCCAAGGTCGATTTATTTGTTGTTTCTATGTGTAATAACTCCGGGACGAAGGTTAAACATGCGCATTGAATTCTAACGGAAACAATGTTATTGATCTAGGACTCGAGGGGGAAGTGAATTTCCGAGAACTTGATTGCGTAATCGAAGAGGAAGTGGATTTCCGAGAACTTGATTGCGTAATCGAGGGGGAAGTGAATTTCCGAGAACTTGATTGCGTCATCGATTGGGAATTTTATTGATCCGATAACGGGAAAAAGTTAGATCACGTGTTTCCTTCTCGGCCAATCAGAGGGCTTGTTACATCTCCTTTCTCAGCCAATCAGAGAGCTGCTTACATATTAGCGGCGGAGGGAATATGAGGAAAGGATTTTTACTATAGTTTTATTAGTCTGTGAATAGAATTCAAAGGAGTGAGAACAGTTTTGACTTTACTCATTTGGATATATATTTGTGTGTTGATGACGAGTGGAATGTTTACCCTCTTGGAAGTTGATAGTGGAGTTGATGGTAATAATACAAGAGCACCAAACATTGCGGTGGAAATCACGAGAGGATCACGACTTTGTCTGGAATGGGATGAAGTATATGCAAGATATGTGATATCCTTGAGCAAATTTAAAATGGAGGATCAATTATGTTTCGCAGCAAAAATTGATATAGCACATGTGAATAGACTTCAATGTGCTTTAAGTGCATTAGTGAAACATATCGAAGACAATAAACTGTATCGCTAATTGTAAATGCTTAGTATTGTTGTTGTTGTAATTATTCAATAAAATTGTTTCGAAATCGAAAATAATCCCTTTCTTTTCTGGTTAGGGCTGACGAATCAGGGTGAGTCTAGAGTCAGCAGTCAGAGTGAAAGGATTGAAAAATGAATAAATTTGAGAAAGAGAGAATTAGATCAAATCTAGTGTTTATGGAAAATCATTTGATTTTGGATGACGATTTTCTCGAGTTGTCTCTTCAGCGCAGGATATTCTCTCAGGGAACACTTGACAATATAATGAAAACTGATTCTCCTCCATTGGACTATTGTATGAAACTTTTAAAATGTGATTCAAATGCTTATACTCAATTTATTGATATATTAATTGGAACAAAGCAGAATCATATTGTGGATATACTTTTGAAATCATTGCCAATGGATTCAATGTAGATGGCTCCACCATTCGAAAGAGGTAACGTAACAGAGCTACTCCTCTCCACATTCCTCCACATTAAATTTATCGAGCGAGGACGATCAGTTTCGTTTTAGCTGTGAGTGAGTCAAGTGACATTGGAAACCAAAAAATGTTCTATATATGTTCATTGTGCATGTACACTCTTGGCAGTTGGATTCAATGTGAGAATTGTACAATTATTGATGACTATAGTGAAAAGTGTAAATTAAGTAATCCTTGTAAATTACATAGAGGATATGCAGTACAAATTAAAGGATGTAATTCATGTCTTGAAGAGGTGTGTGACTCTCACCCTAGACGGCACCTGTGCTCCAATTGTCACTATGATAAATGTGATCAGTGGGAGAATACTTACCCCGCTATGATTGGAAAGAATCCTAAACGTAATTTTAGTTTATTATTACGAGATTGGTATCGTCGTGGATTTAAATTATTCTGGGAAGAGGAATCTGGTCTACGATTCAACTGTTGGGGTAACAAGACAATTTGGTTTCTACGTCATCGTTGTGACGACACTGCCTACTATGACTATAAACCAAGTGATTTTTATTTGGCAGTTACCGAATGTGATTCACCACTTGAAAACATTGTATGTGATATTGCTTCAAATAGACAGATTGAAACTCGTGAATTTCATAATATGAATGCAAATAGTATCATTGACTATACAAAGAGATATGACAAGAGTGAAGTTACATTGTACTGTAGAAAATGTGACCCTGACTTTGCAGTCAATCAAGATCAATATACAGTGAATCCAAATGATTTACCAGCATTAGTGGTTCACGACAGTTGCCTATACATCGATGAAGAAATCTAAAGTGAAGATTTAAAGACATTGTTGGATATATATGCATTTTATTAATAAACAAATTCACAAACATTTTTAAGCACTTTACTCTTAGGGCACTGAAATCAATACTATATAGGTCTGAGAGGATATTTTCCACTAGAAAGTCATTCAGACGAGGATTGTCACTATAAATGTGGAGAAACTGCTTGTAAGTATAGCTGCGACATCGGAACACAAAATATAGTAGTGCATGGAAGCCGCAGCTTTTAGTCGTTAGATCCTGCACCCTCTTCCGATTTTGAATAATAGTTTTCCCACTGCTCTCAATATAGTTGCTGATGTGGGGTGTGTAGAATGTATAGGGTAGACCAAGAGGATCAAATAATTCAATCGTCTTCATTGTTTGAAAGATGCACAGCCAATGACCCGTCAGCACAGTCGACGGACTGCTATTAACAATAATCAAGGTATTGTTGACACTTTGAATTTTTCCAAGAAAGTCCGAGGGCAGACAATAGGATTTGTACTGGGACACGTAGGGGTCCATATTAAATACATTGATTATTTGACTGGTGTTCATGGCGCCAAGTCTAGTAGAACACTGCCTTCGGGAGTGATTTCCCAATAGGTTTCATATTGATTTAGTGAGATTAGTGCAATACTCTCAGCCAATGGGTCGGCAAATGTACACTCTAAACGCACACTCCCCGTACGTACTATACTCATATCCTGCGTGCCAGACAAATCCAGTACAATGATACCATGTGTTTTAGCAAATATATCTTCGGTTATACCATTTTCAAATAGTTGCGAATCATGATCTAGGGTTTGCATGGTCAACTCGTACAATGTTCTATAGGATTTATCAAAAGATAGATTGTAGAGTGGAATGCCGTTTACTTTGCACACAAGAGATGAAAGCCCAAACATCTCGAATTTATGTGGGCATTCAGTCCATGATCCTATTGCACGGGCGCTTTTTACAAATGCCAAAGCGAGTTTTGACGGAATTTCACCATTGATAAAGGATGAATCGGTGAAGGTGCGTTAGCCCATTGCAATATGACGTTGATTGCTGATTGTATGAGGAACAAGTAGTTTAATATTATTTCCATTGGCTCTCAGTTTTTCCACTGCCAAAGCAACAGAACTCATGACCTGTTGTTTGCGTACATGAATTATTGCCGAGGTGAGGGAGAGACTTACATCAGGATTGACAGCAAGTTCTTTTCTCAATATGAAATTGGAGGGTGCAAGCGTTAGTTTTATATCCACTTTAACATTGGGTGGCAGCCATTGGGGTATATTAAATATTTCATGATATATTTTTCCAACTAGATGTAATTCACTAGTTGTAGCATTTTTAAGTGCATCTGTACTATCAGTATTAGTAATATATTCATATCCATTGGAGGTGCCTCTCAATTCCTTGTATGACTTGGGTGTCATCAGCATGAATTGCATATAGCTTGTATAATTTGAGAGATTGTTGCTTGTGCTCACCAGCGTGCCATTGATGTAGACACTAATTTGACGAAATAAATTATGTAATACACAATTTTCATAGGATATTCCATCGGCCCGAATTGGCATCGTATTATCGGATTTCCGGACTTTCATTTGTAAATCTATAAATGTTGAAGACATGTCCATAAAGTAGTTTTCATTGGAATAAATTTGAAAGTGGATATTATCGGAGAGGGGTTGTTGTGGATAAAATTGTTCATAGTATCCATGCTTGACACTCACATCAACATTTTCAGCATTGAATAGATTCAATGAGGCGGTGATTGAAGGTTGAGAATCCTTATGCGGTAGGTAGGACATTTTAGGAGAAGAAATCTAGTTTCGATCTAACAATTTTCTTCCTGGGGCTTCTTCTTCTGTTTACAGCACGTGTCGGCTTTTTTCTTCTTTTCTTTGACAAGAGGGATTATGTCTTTCGTTTCCGACCTGAGTGGAGACTGATGAGTGATGCATTGTTTCTTGACCTTTTTAAGCCTTTACCATTTTGTTTTAATCTCTCGCCAAGGGTTCGCGCACCGGACCTAAGATTTTCCGAAGCACTTTTTTTAAAATCCTTGCCAGAGCCCCAATCGTATAGTGTAGAGGATGCAAAATCTGTCACAGCCGGTGCAAGATATTTTCTAGCCAGTGGTAGTGAAGAGCGAAACAGCTTAGCAAACCAACTGCCAAGACCGTAGCCTCACATTGACGAGCGACCTTTGTAATAGTCCATTCCATTGCCCTGTTGTTTTGGACCAAGAGTATTAACATAGCAGTCAATATCAGGACAAGTGAATACCACTTTTTTATTAGACATCTTGCTTTTGAACGATGGGACGAAAATGGCATGTAATTACAGCCAAACCTTTTGAAATTGCTATGGGATCACCTAATTCAGTTCTTAGTGTTAACTGACAGAGTTCCAAATAGGAAGTGTTTACAGGAATATACTGAAGATGCTTTATATTGTAGTGGTGAATATGTTCTTGATTGATTTTTCGTTCAAGAACTCGTAGGAGGGGAACATTTGAATTACCAACCCGAGATGTTTCCACAAATGAAGCGTAGAGAGATATACAAGTGTCTGTGGAGAAGGCAGGTGGGTAGTCAGCAAAAATGAAATTAGTGTTTCCGGCACTTTTACCATTGATTATATTGAGCTTAAAGCCAAGAAAATCCTTTAGGTTATCATTGAGAATAACCTTTTCACTGGCAATAGGTGAACTAATGTAGATCTTACCCTCCTCCTTCGAATAGTTGAAATGAAAAGCTCCCTTTTTACGAGCAGAAATTCTTTTATTAATAGAACGACATAAATCATTCATACAGGTGAGTTCCTCGTAGGGTAATTCAATATATGGATAATCCACCCAATTGATTTTTTGAATTTGTTCTTGATCACCTGGTGGTGGCTGCCAATCATATGGTCTAATTTTTATTTCATATTTACGATTTTTTCTCAGGATGTCATAAGTATTTTTGAGAATACAGTCGACAAGAGCCACTTCATACTTTCCATTTTCTTCGAATTTGATGGTGGGGGAGAGTTTCGTCCAAAAATCACTTGTTCTATTCAGATCATCATAGAGGATCAGAAACATTGGACATGAAAGTCACATAGAAATCATTCGGCATTGTTAATGTCTTCAGCACTGACCCAAGAATCAAAATCTGAGTTGTATCCTAACCAGCGAACAAGCAACTGTCTCTTGCCCCTACGAGTACGACTCTTTAATATCTTTTCAATTTGATATATTTCACTAGTGTTTCTAACTTTTTGCAGTTCATATTCATAAGAACCGCCGAGAATCTCATCATCTTTGGTGTCTCGCAGTCGATATGTCGTGGGCTCGGTGTCCAGGATTTTGGACACTTTGAAAAGTTCGGTGCTCCATAAATAATTCCCCTTTTCAAAAATATTGGTGGTTCTATTAATTCGAACAGTATCACCAACATTGAATTTCTTCTTCACATTTTTTTTCTCTTTTTCACCATTGGAATATTGCTTTAGAAAAGCATCAAATGTATTTTCATTGTAGTGAACATCCCGAGGGCTTGAGTTGGACAGAGATCGATGAGGTCGTTGGTTGTATAACTGCATGATTTTATCTAAATCATGAATAAAAGCCGGTGTATTTTTCAGTGTACAATATCTTGAAATTAATAGACGAATCGTTCTTATTAATCGTTCAGCCAATGCAGCCTTTATCGGGCTGTGACTATGATAAAGTGTTGTATTATATTTCAAAAGAACCTTTTGCACATGGGGATTAACAAATTCACTGCCACGATCCGATTGAATTTTTCTATACGAATCCTGTTCAAGAATACTTTCAATGGCCCGAGCAACTTCAACACCTCTCTTTGATCGCAGTGGAATGGCATAGGCATAGCGACTAAAGACACTGATTGCCACCAGAATATATTTGTAGGGTGCATTGTGACGCTGTTGAATTGCGTCTAAAGTTAAAAGATCCGTTTGCATTATATGCAGAGGGAAAAAGGCTTTAGTTTGTCGATATTGTTTGCTGCGAAGCCTGTGATTCCGATGCAGTGTGTAACTCGGTTCATTCTCTAGATACTCTTTTGCTTTTTTCAATGTGGTGCCGGAGACACCTTTAAAAAGAGTTTTGGGAGAACTTAAACTTCCCGCTTCACCAATATTTTCATAGACACCTTTCAGAACTTCATCCATTTTGAACGTAAACACGTAGTGTAATGTCCACTCCCCTTTTGCACACTGGAGGGTGAATCAATTCGTCTTCGCTTTTGACTAGCAGCCACAGGTGTTGCAAAATCAGTGGTGCTGATAGTATTTTCAAATATTGAATCTTCTTCTTCTTTTTTAAATGATGTTGGTGTTGGTGTTGGAGGAGGACTATATTCTCTTAGTTTCTTTAGAATTTGCTTATTGCCAATAAGACTTTTGGGAAACTTTGATACACTTAGAAAGGTGTATAGATTATTGTCAAAGGATAATAGTCCTTTACGATTCGTCACCATATCACAAATTAAATCAACTAGATTATAACTTTTTCCCTGAATTATAATTCGTTTCCCTGTGCTATCGACTTGAACTTGATGTTCATCAGCAATTTCCAACATGAGATATGATAATACTCTTTTACTCTGTTCTCGATAGGTCACTCGCAATAGGTTTCCAATTTTCGATACAATCGAATTCAATTCTTTCTCCTTTGATTGTGCAGAATCTTGAGGGAATGTTTCCTGTTTAGAGGGATCAGTGGCGGCGGCGGTGACGGTAGGTCTCTCACGATAAGGTTTATGTTTGTCCACACGTCGCAATGCATCTTGGAGTAAAAGCAGTTTTTTGTCATCGGCAATATTCTCATCATTAATGAATTTGCTTAGATTGTCTTCAAAATGTTCGACGGGCGAGAGGACAAGTTCAAATGGTGTCAATTTATAGGGTTTTGCCATTCTCTAGAGAAAACTGTTTACAAGTCCTGCAATTAT
>JAQQPU010000680.1:0-16805 GCA_029168905.1 Artemia sp. Kazakhstan ARC1039 | reverse complement strand
ATGCATTCAACTCGGTCTGAAATACGGTAGTGGCCATGAGGCAGGACACTCACACCATTCTCGAGCACATAGACTTTGTCGGATATACACGACATTGCATTCTTTTCCACTCTCACAGTATAATTTCTATACTGTAGAGAGCGAATTGCAAGCACTTGTGCTCTCGGGACTAGGCTACTTTCTACACAGTCTCTGTACACGCTCATGTTGAAATTGCTCTTTATAAAATGTGTAGGCACCCCTTTACACGCCTTCTTTTCATCCCCACTATGAGTTTCAACGCAATAAACTTTGGGGCCCGGGAACACCCCTCTGGATGATTTTAACATTAATAGTTGGTTGGGGGCTTGACGTTTCACCAACTCGGGGTAGAGTGATGGATTCCAGTTGGTGAAATCCATCCGCGAGCTGATGTGTTCCCCCTTTTCTAAATCACCCAATAAATCTTCAGTCCCATTTACCTTTAACAGCAGAGAATCTGTATCCCCATAGTAAACTTGAACCTCCCCCTCCCGTGGCCATTGCACCTTGCACACATTGTAAAAGAACGACAACATGAGCTTTTTGGAAATTTCTAGTACTGAACTGCCGCCTGTTATATTCTTTTTCAGTACCACATTTCGCTTTCGCCTGTGTAGAAGAACCATGCTATCCTCTATGCTCGTGAACGATGTAAAATTGGGATCGGCAATAATTCGTGCACACTCTAGAGGGTCAGTCACGACGTCGCAGCGAGATCTGTTACGTACGCTTTCACACATTTTGCCAAACGCTGAATTTAGAATGAGCTTGTACAATTCCTTCTCCACCTTTGAGTTTGCCCTAGAGCGTTTATCGACAAAAGTATCGATAAACGTTTTCAAGTATGGTCGCTGATTGAACTGTAGGACCCTATGTATATTGGTGATTTTGAAACCATTGTTCACCATCCAGTGCAAAAGCACATGATGAACAACGATATTCTCCTTAGGGTCCAAATCAGCAATCAGTTTCTGTTTGGAGGGAGTCCAATGCATCCCCATATCCTCAAACAATGATCGATTGTAGGGGCTCAGCGAGTCCCTGCTCACGGGTCGATTGATACAGGGAAAAACAAAATCTTTGACTGAGTCGTGAAGCGCCAGCGGAATGTGACCGTCAATTTCAAAGAACCATCCTTGTAGCCCATTGTCCTCGACGGTGGTAATGTCGGGGAACTCACAAGGATTCTCAAGCCATTGATAGTTCCCACACGGCAAAGAGTAGTGAGACATTGCCGAGGGGTACAATGAGTTCATGTCCAAGAACACTGCATTTGACTTTGCACCGGTGCTGTTTTGTCCGCTCGGATCGGTTGATAAGACGCGGTCCCCATGAAAAACCTACCCTCCCCTCATTGAACGCTCTACAAAAAGGTGTTGATCTACATCTGTGATTAGGCCTATTTCCTCCCTACTAATTTTTAAAATCAAATCCATCACTAAATGGGGTGTGGAAAAATAATAGCCTATATCTAACCCGAACTCTGAATAGATTTGGTCTGTGTTCTTACAGACTATATCCAACAGAGTTAGAACGTCACTGGCCAAGTACAGTCTACAATAATCCCACCCATTTTTACAATCCCCCTTAGACCACACCTTCTTGGCAAACTCATACTCCTCGGCTGTGCATTCACTGTTGGTCAGTGAATTGTAAAAAGCTTCAATTGGCGGTAGTTTCACCTCGCTGAAGCGAGCGCCAGAACAGTAATAATCGTATGCATATATACCTTAGCAGGTCAACAGGTCATACATTTCACTGTCTGCAAAGTGCTGTTTAAGCAAGGGAAAGCTATCGAAATTGTCGCTTTTCTGCACTTGAATCAATTGACTCAATGCCTTGGGAAAAAAACTAAAGGAATCTAAAAACCTGATTTTATTCCAGCACGTATGTCCATTATCCACTGCCTGCCATTTCAGATCGAGAAGCAACAACTTCTCAGCTGATTTGGGAATAATGTTATAGGTAAATGAACTGTTTACCCATGGACTATCTACTCCCCCTTCCTCCCTATGCATACGTGCCAGTGTGCCGGTAAAATAAATTTTAAGTCATAATTAGAGTTGTGAATAAAAACAGGGATAAAAAACTGCTGGCTAACATTTAAGTTACACGATTGATGCACAACCCCTCTAAAATTACTACCCCCCGAGGATATTTCCTGCCACAAGTGATTATGATCTCTGACTTTCCCCCTCCCCCCTCTTTTCCCTTTAGTCCCCTTATCCCCCTCTACAAACTCCCCCTTACAAACCCAACATATTTTTTGATTCTTAATCGCGAGACGATCCTCTGCAGACAGCACCATTGGATAATGGGTATTTCTCGAACGAGAAATAGCACCATTAGCCGTGCCAATTAGTTTAGTCAGTGCCTTGACCATGGACTCCCCCTCATCCAATGTTTCTACTATTTCTAACAACCGCATGGTGTTAGAACTGTCTCTTTGCGCGTGAGCATAGGACACTGCAATAGCTTGGTGTTCTTTGACTCGGTTTGGAAATTGGGGATCGTTCACCTCCACCGGCTTAGCTTCACAGTCTAAAGATATTTTGTTGCACTGGAGAAGGGTGTTCTGGAAATTTTTAAAACGTAAAATGGCCCTATCCCCTGAAACCGTTTCCACTGTCTGGTAGCCATGTCGGCTACAATGCCTCATATGATTTTGCAACTTTAATTCAGTCCAAAATCTAGAGAGGCATGTTGGACAGTAGAAACGTACCCCCTTATTCTTTCCCTCCCCAAGAACTCTACTAATGTCTGGGATAGGATTAAAATGGCCAATTGCATTCGGTTGACTAGTTGGTGTGTATAACAACCAAACCCAGTGTCTGACCAAATCAATTGACGGACCCCTTACAGGGAAGACCACCCCCTTCTTTTTAGAACGAACCTCATCTTCAAATTCAGTTTCATACTGAACCACAGTAACGCCGATATTTAAATGGGCATTAGCCCTTTCAAAAATATCAATAGATCGTAGCGTTACTGGGTATTTCCCCTCTAAACAAGAGAAATCTACAATGGGGAAATCGGACCCTTCCTTCCCATGTACAGCCCAATTGTCTAAATTCGTCTTCGTAGCGTCACGTGCTAGAGGCTCGAATGCTGATATGAGGAAAGCATACCTGAAACATTTTTTTATCTGTTTCAAAACAAATCCGCTGGACACCCTTACAACCTTCTAGATCTGGATTATATTTTAAAACTACTGCCCTTTCCCCACCCCCTCTTAAAATAAAATCTTTCTTAAATTTACATATATTTACACTTAAATTTTCAACAAAAAGAACTAGAGACCCACTACCGTTTTCGTTAAAGTTCTCGAGATGCGCAATAATTTGACCTACCCAATCCATGAAAACACCCTCAAAATTTTCTAAATTCGGATAAATTATGCGCATCTCGGAGTGTATATAATGATAATAAACTTCACTTTTCCCCTCATTTAAATAAAAAACCTTTAAAACAATAGAAACCTTAATTGAATCCCTCCCCCACAATTGAATTTGATTCTCCAGTAGTGCACGAATTTTATCTACATAGTCATGCACAATTTCTACGGGGTCAAACACAAATTTTCCCCCCCATTAGTGTATTAAAAGGGTCACCAAACGTTGCAGTGTAAATAACTATTGCATTTAAAATTGTGTTGGTCAATTGAAAATCGGGGAAAGTTGTACCCCCCTCCCCCTCTTGTATATTACCCCCTCCCCCAAGTTGTTCAACAATATTTGGGGTATGCTCCACTTCAATTGTTTGAAGTGGACTCGTTAGGGTATCGGAGGCTGGAGGAGGAGGAGGAGGATGATTCGCAGTTAATTCGTTTGTGAAATCCTCCAAAAGCTGTAGTGTATTTGGGCTCAAGTCCCCCTGCCCAACTGTGCTATTATCTACATTAAAAAGAAAATCGTTTATAAACTCATCAATATTTAACGGTATTTCCAGTAGAGAGTCGCTCCATGGTGAATTACTCTGTAAGTCCACCGATGCGTCCTCTCCTTCACCAGCTGATGAGGACGATGGTGAATATTGGACCAATGGTCGTCCAACCTATAAATGAAAAATAGCTTATTTTCAAAGTGTTCAAATCATTCCCTACTGTTTTTAAAATTTGGATTATTATTTAAACTCAGCGCTTAGTAGTAGCATTTGGTTAATTCAACTGAAAGTTCCAAAATATCAAACTTAACATAAGATATTTACAATCTAAAACGCCGCTTTACATAGAAGGCGGCAATTTGATTTTGTTCAAAAAAGAGATAGTAAAAAATTTTAACTACTAAAACTAAATAATTATGTGCTAGTTTTTTTGCGGCGCTTTCCCGGCCCGCAGCGCATCCTGCGGCGCTTCTCGGGCCCGCAGCGCTTCCCGCGGCGCTCCCCGCAGCACTTCTCGGGGCCCGCGGCGCACCCCGCAGCGCTTCCCCGCGGTGCTTCTTGGGCCCGCAACGCTTCCCGGCCCCCCCCCCTTTACATAATGCCCGTCAAAAGTTGAAATATTCGCTTAGACTGCATAAGTCACTATTTTTCTCTAATTCCACACAGATTCAGTGAACTCATGAGTTCATGAGTTAATTTGATAAAGAGGGAAACGAATCCTTTTTATCATTGAAACCATTTGGTTAAGTCGCTAACGTAAAGGATTAACAAGCAGGAAGTGCAATTGTGGGGTGTCAGCTAATTATCACCTGTTTAAATCATTGCGGAAAAATGTTTTTAAGTCAAGTAAACGGCTGTGGTGGCTTAAATGGAAACGGTTTATTAATGGCAATTATGGGATAGACAGAAGTTGATTGTCACTTTTTGATAGGCTTACAGAAAGAATAAATTTATTGAAAAAAGAGAAATATTTCTATTGGCAAGAATTATACTTGTAAAAACAGTGGGGGGGAAGGGTTGAGGGGGTTTAGGTAATAAAAAGAACATATTTTATGTTTCCTAGTGACTATAAAGATTGCATGGTGGTTAGGTTTGTGGGGGAGGGGGTACTTACCTAGATATACTAGAGGGGACCAAGGAAAATAATTTTATTTTGAAAATAAAAATGTATTAAATCAGAACTTACATTGCTAATTGTGGCTGTCAAGGCTTCTAATTCATCAAATTTATCCATTGTTGTTTGAACTATGTCAAAATACTTTCTGATAATTTAATCACATTGCATGCCCGTTATATACGAAATCTCAAGGGTGAATTGTTATGTAACTGGGGGAAAACCATATGTAAGCAGCTCTCTGATTGGCTGAGAAAGGAGATGTAACAAGCCCTCTGATTGGCCGAGAAGGAAACACGTGATCTAACTGTTTCCCGTTATCGGATCAATAAAATTCCCAATAGATTACGCAATCAAGTTCTCGGAAATTCATTTCCCCCTCGATTATGCAATCAAGTTCTCGGAAATCCACTTCCTCTTCGATTACGCAATCAAGTTCTCGGAAATTCACTTCCCCCTCGAGTCCTAGATCAATAACATTGTTCCCGTTAGAATTCAATGCGCATGTGCAACCTTCGTCCCGGAGTTATTACACATAGAAACAACAAATAAATCGACCTTGGAAAAAGAGGTCATTGACCGATTACGCAATCTCTCTCCCTAGGGACTCTATGCCCATATATGGTGTTCTGTCACGACCTCCTGACCCCTTTCTACTAACGAATACTTTTGATATTGCATAAATACTTCTTCCTGGGCCATAACGTCTAGGGCGAAGGCCTGTTTAGGCAAGCAGTAAACTGTTCTGAAGTTACTAGCTTGTGTCAGCCTATATCCTTAGAGCAAACAGATATTCCCTGTTAAGGATATAAGATCATAACGCCTACATCCTACAGATCCTCCTTGCTGAGGATGATAGATTGTAATTCCTGGGCCATAGATTCTAGGGCAAGGGCCTATCCAGGACTTGTGTTTCGGGGAGGCGTCTATTCTTTTTTGGTGGATGAGGTGAAGGCGGGGGGGGGAGGGTAAAAAATTACAAAACGGATAAACAATTTGTTTATATGGATTTATGATACTTTTTTACGAGTCGGACAAAAATTTCGGGAGGAGGCCTTCAAACCCGGTAACCCCCCTCCCTTTTGTATGGCCTAGCTTTGGGGAGTACAGAATTTTTCCGCAAGAGAATAAACTGTACTGGAGATTTTCGTCGTGATAATCCCCATCGACGAATTACTATGGTCATAATGTTTAGAATGTAAACACCTTCACTGCTAAGGACATAAGATTATAGCACCTAAGGCGAACAAACCTTTACTACAGAGGACATAAGGTCCTCTGTAGTATATGTAGTCTTAGATAACTAGAGTGCAGAACTTTTCTGGCAAATGGTAAACTGTACCGAATTTTAACTAAGATGAGCCCAAGCAACAAATTACTTTGGTCACAATGCCTAAGGCACCAAGCTCCACACTGCTATGGGCAAAATGGTCATAGCTCCTAGGAGGTATAGGCCTTCACTATTAAGGACATAAGGTCATAATGCATGGAACAGGAGACAAGGTCTTTCTTGCAGAGTCAATTGTATGTGTCTCAAAATCATCTTGCATGTTAGGTACTTGCCAACATTGTTTGCCCGAGAACTACTGTTTCCCCTCAACAACGCTACTCTGCAGCCGAACACGTTTCATCAATTGAGCCGTTCTAAACATAAAAGCCTATAACGTTACCTTTCTTGCCAATACTGAAAACCTTTGTCAAGAAACGCTCAGAGGAACTTATTTCAACAACACAGAAGACGTCATACTCAACGTCAGCCCAGAAGAGGCACTTGCCTCCAGCTCGACGATTTGAGGGCCGAAATCTCCTATTATATTGATGACATTACCATCTGCCGAACAAAAGCCCTTAGAATGATAACACAGTGATCTAACACCAGGTACTGTCACTAAAATGTTAAAAAGTAAGAATGTCTCTCTTTACATTGATTCAAACTGATGAAGCTTTCGATATCAATCAATAAGTTCTAACAGTATATTTTAAACATCCTTCCAGTACTCAAACATGACACTCACGAGTGTGGATAATATCTTGGGAGGCTTAAGGTATTAGGAATGAGTTGAGGTCGTCATCCCTGGATAGTGGTTTTACGTTATTGGCATACTTGATGGACCTCGTCATTGAATGAGACGATACTGGGATGAAAGCAGGCAGTTCCTCAACTTTCGTTCAACACACCAAAAATAAAAGAGAATGCGATTCACGGGGAGCTCACGATGCGTTTGTTGACTTATTCAAAGAAAACCAGAGAATGAAGAATAACGGCTCTTTCATTTCCAGCAACAAAGCGAA
The DNA here is from genome assembly GCA_029168905.1 of Artemia sp. Kazakhstan ARC1039. NCBI lineage: Eukaryota > Metazoa > Arthropoda > Branchiopoda > Anostraca > Artemiidae > Artemia > Artemia sp. Kazakhstan ARC1039. The sequence goes on along the minus strand of JAQQPU010000680.1, from coordinate 9,496 downwards.
AACTTGACAAACAAAAAAAGGTCGTAACTTCAATTTAGCACCGAGGACTGGAGGAGGAATACAGTCGAAAACTAGATGACCTGATTTTGGTACATATTCAAAATCTGCTTCCCGTAGGAAATCAACTGCCTCAATTTATGAAAAATTTAATAGCATTGCACGCAAAAAAATTGTTTTGTACATCATCAGAGGGGTGCCGCCGGACTTTAATAAAAACAGTCCTTCCCTTCTAGTGCAAAACCCGACCAACGAATCAAATATTCAATTGCCTATTTTAAAATCAGAGATCCCCGTAATGCTAAATAAAGGCGCAATAAGTCCTGGATTTCCAGGATTTTACAGTTGGATTTTTTTTCCCAAAAAGACAGAAGATGGATACACGAGCTGGCACCCAATAGAACACTTATCTTATCTAAAACAGTACTGGAAGTGATGATCTTCAAAGTAGAGAACAAAGCTACAATTTTAGCTTCAATACAGGGAATAAATTGGGCGGCGCCAATACCAAATACACGCTTATACAGACGACTGATTTTTGCAAAAATGGCAAAACTGGGTAGCAAACAATAATTTGACAACCATGGTAATTCTTCTGTGTAGATTGGACTCTATAAAGCAACTGATGAAGCTTACTGGATCCATCAATACGTTTTCACGAATAATTCCTTTAAAAAACTGTATCTCAGGATATGTTAGTATCTCACGCCCTTGTTATCATACCGGTCATGGGACAGCATGGATATACACACTCCAATTGCAACAGAGGTGAAAGAGGCTTTAAACCATGGCCGGCTGAACTACGATTGGTTGAGTTACGGCTTCCCTGGCAAACCACCAATTTTGATCGGGTGACTTTGGGAAAAAAGTGAGCATGGGAGAGGGCCAGGTTGCCCTCCAATTTTTTTGGTCACTTAAAAAAGGCACTAGAATTTTTAATTTCCGTTCGAATGAGCCCGCTTACAATATTCTAGGACCACTGGGTCGATACGATCACCCCTGAAAAAAAAACATCTATAATCTTTCTTCAGGCAAAAAAAAAAAAAAAAAAAAAAATCTACATTTTTACAGATAGGAGCTTGAAACCTCTAAAGCAGGGTTCTCGGGTACACTAAATCTGATGGTGTGATTTTCATTAAGATTCTATAAATTTTGGGTGTTTTTCCTTTCTTCGAAAATAAAGCATATTTTCTCAGGCTCGTAACCTTTGAAGGGTAAGACTATAACTTGATGAAACTTAAATTAGAAAATATTAGATGAATAAATTAATTAATAGATAAATTATAAAACTACAACAAAAAGAAATTATAGCCAGCATAGCCTAAGCCTTTACTGAAGATGTAAAAAGTTACGTGGTCGTGGTAGGAGGAAAAAACTAGACATCAGTCAATAACATAAAAATAAAGAGAAGGGCGGAATACATTTTTTTGTCCCTGGAGAATAAAGCTCTTTAGCTCATAAAGATTATAGTAAAGATGAATATTCACATGAGCGCAAGACACATCACCACTTAATCTAGTAACTGACACAGTGTCACAGGAAAGATTACGTTTAACAATGGAATGGGGTATCAACACAAATTTTTCAAAGCCTGCTCAGTAGAGAAAGGATTGTGGGAATTCGATCTTTTCGCGACTCAAGTAAACCAGAAGATCGACAATTATGTGTCACCAGTTCTAGATTCTCTTGAGTTCAGCAGAGATGCCCTAACCCTAGTTCATTTTCGAGCAAACACAAATATGCCTTCCCTCCATTATCAGAACTTAAAAGTTCTAAAGAAGGATTGAGGATCTGGGATCTGCCAAAGAAAACTGAGAATGTCACGTTGGGCCTGGTACATGGTTTTTCTCAGCCTACTAGTAGACTAGTCTATGCCCCAAAGAGATCAGTCATATTTTCTCCAACAGGGAAAAACCGGCCAGGATAAAAGAATCTATAGCTACGTGGCTGGAAAATATCGATCATAGACGAGAATAGAAAGGATCATGTGCAATTGTCCAACATGAAGAACATACTACAATTGAATAATAAAATGGAAAACAAAAAGTACTCGTAGGTTGGCAGAGTGAAAAGGATTTTAATTCTCTATGGCCTATTCTCTTACAACTTCAGAGCTCAAGATACAACTAACGGTGGTTCAGAACCTCTCCCCTTCAATATATAATAGAAGGAGTTTGTGTATTTAGGGTGTAAGGTTATATCTAAAAGAAGGAGGAGTAGTCAAGTTGATATAATGCAGAGAAGAGGACTTGGGGCGATGTGGAATGTGTTAAGAAGTATTTTAGGAAAGATAGGCCTAAATGATATTAAATTAATGAAGAGGATTTTTGATTGTAAGATAAGACCAGTATTTAGTTATGGGTGGGAAATTTAGGGATTTAAAAAGGGGGCTAAGTTAGAGAGGATCCAGTTAAGTTTCTTTAAGAGATTGATAGGTCTAAGTGTTTGTTTAATGAGTTAGTTTTAAGGGGTGATTTGGGGTTGCGGAGTGAAAGAGTTATAAGGCTAGTTAGTATGATTAGGTATTGGGAAAATTTCGTATACCTCCCAGAGGAGAGGATACTAAAAACAGCTTATCAAGAATCGTTGAGATAGGAGGAAAAGTTCTTGGGCTACCCAAGTTAAACATATTTTGGAAAGCTGTGGGGAAGCTAGGCTGTGGGAAGGGGGAAAGATTTAATTGTAGAAAGGGGGGCGGAAGCAAAACAAATTCAGTTTATTTTAGAGAGCCAGGAGATACGGAAATGGCAATGTGATATATCCCCGTCACCTTCTCTATCTCTGTATGCTAGTATTAAAGACCTATGGGGAGGAGGAATTGTATTTTAAGGCGGGGCTTAGTAGCGAGGAATTAAAGCGGGTAATATCGGCAAGGGGAAATTTTGTAGCATTTGGACACAGGAGAAAATATTTGGGGAAGATTAGGTCGAAGGCTAGTCCCTATTTTTGTTCGATGTGTGGGGACGAAAAGATCATTTAATTCATTTTTATGTTTATGTAAGGAGTTAAGAGGTTTGAGGGATGAAATTTTTCCGGGGTTAGGGTAATAAATTTCTCCGGAATGGGGGGGGGGGGTAATATATTAAGAGATAGAATTTGTTTGGGATAAAGAATTTGGGACGGTTTATTGGACTAGAGATCATTTTCTTTAGATTTATTTTTGTTTTGTTTATAATAAGGGTGTTTTCATTTATTATTTTTGAAGTGCATTGTGTATTAACCGTGGCCCAGTAGGGCTTTTAGTGTTAATAAATCATATCATAAATAAAATCACAGCCAAGACCTATTTGTACCATATGTATAATCACAAGTTACTTGGTGTTTTCCAAAACTTGAGATGTCTTCGTCCCGTAGCCTATATTTTCGATTCCCTTAGGAGCATTAGTTGGTTTCTCAAGACCCTCATCCACTCAAGAAACACCCAAACCCAGTCTTGTCAAGAAGCTGTTTAATACTGAACAGGGTTGCCACTCAGCAGGTTTTTTTTGTCCCACTTTGGGTGGCAAAATAGCGTCAATTTCGTATAAAAAGTGTCATTTCCCAAAAATTTCCCGCTTGCGATGCTTTGCATCGATCGCGCTGGTACCAACAAGCTTTTCAAATTGAAAATATTGGCCAATCCGCATGGGATCACCTCCGTGCAGTTTTCCACATCTTTTAATTTTAAACATCAAAAGTCCGCTCTAATGCCATCCATAAACTACGAAAAACTAATATTGATTTTACTTAGGCCGTGCTGATTCTCTTCTTTGTGCAGCACTTCCACTCTTGTCAACTTTCCAGCTCTCCCCTAAAAACCCGCTAAACCGCAAATGGTGCTTACTGTATAAAATGGGAGCTCGCCCCACAAAGAACTTAATTCTCTGTTTTGTTCTGAGTAGTCTTTGCTCATAGCGCAAAAAAGGAAAGAAAAGAGAAAAACCGTCCGTCTACATTGAGAGTTGTTCATCTAGTTTTTCCACACAATGGACTATCTGGATTATTACAGTACGTTTGGGCACTTGAAACTTTTCTCTGAAAATATTGAACAGAATGCCGTGAACATAGATTGCGACTATTGATGACCCTATGATAAATAAAATAAAAAAACAAACAAGTTTTTTCAACTGAAAGTAAGGAGCAACATTAAAACTTCAAACGAACAGAAATTATTACGCATATGAGGGGGTTCGCCCCCTAGTCAATACCTCACTCTTTACGCTGAAGTTCGAATTTTGTTTCAATTCTTTAAGAATGACTAATGAATCAAAACGGCCGTTTAACTAAATAGACAGCTCTTTTGAAAGTACTAAAAAGAACTTAAGCGTAAACAGCGAGGTGTGTACTAGGGGGCGAACCCCCGGATATACGTAATAATTTCTGTTCGTTTCAAGTTTTAATGTTGCTCCTTACTTTCAGTTGAAAAAATTAGTTTTTTTTTATTTATTTTCTGATCGTTTTTTAAATAATGCTGAGAAATCTGGCACCCCTTTCATAGAAATGTCCCTTCCCCCATGAAAACATCCACCACGGAAAGATCTTCCCACGTAGGCGACTCCTCCGACCCCCTGCCACCAGAAAAAATCCCTCCTGAAAACGTCTGTATACTTCCCAATAACGAATACTATATGTAATATGTAGACAATGGGTAAAGTTCATAACTTGTAGCCCTTCCTCCGGGGACTGTGGGGGATTAAGTCATCCTCAAAGACATGTTTATTAGATTTTCGACTATGTTGAACAAAATGGATATCTCAAAATTTTGATAGGGTGACTTTTTGGGAAAAATGAGCCTGGACGGGGGTCTAGTTGCCCTCCAATTTGTTTGGTCACTTAAAAAGCGCACAAGAACTTTTGATTTCCGTTCGAATCAACCCTCTCGCGATATTCTAGGACCACTGGATCGATACGACTACCTCTTGAAAAACAAAACAAATCAAGAAAATTGAGGTGATCACGCATCTGTGATCTTTCTTCTGGCAAAAAAAAATTCAAAATTCCACATTTTTGCAGATAAGAGCTTGAAACCTCTTCAGTTTGGTTTTCTTATACGCTGAATCTGATGTTTTGATTTTCATTAAAATTCTATCACTTTTAGGGGTGTTTCCCCCTTTCTTTGAAAATAAGGCAATTTTTATTAGGCTTCTAACTTTTGACGGATGTAACTAAACTTGATGAAAATTATATATTTGAAATCAGCATAAAAATCCGATTCTTTTGATGTATCTACTGGTATCAAAATTCCGTTTTTTAGAGTTTCGGTGTCATGTTTCCCAAAAAGTGCCACTTTAAAAAAAAGTGCCAAAAGTGACACAAAAGTGTCACCGGTGGCAACCCTGATACTGAAAGACCAATGTTTTCTTGAGGTTTAGTTTTACCAGCATTCCCTGGAGTTTTTGCAAATCCCCTAAGTTTTAGTTGCACTTCCTGAATATTGTTCTTCTTATATTTTTTTCGTTCAGTATAGCAGAATGTTCAACAAAGAATACACCATTTGGGCTCATGTTCTACGTTAAGACACCAAAGGTCCACTTCTAAAACTGGAATTGTAAGGACTCTAGTGATTTAGTTTTCCTCGCAAACTCGTACCTGCGTTCATCAATATAATATAGGGAGAATCTTGCTAATGGTAATCTAGACATACGTAGATCAAACAGTTCATGGTAACGAACTGTAAGTAAGGAGCGACCCGGCTCAACAGTAACCGAAACTCTAAAAAACGGAGTTTTGATACCAATAAATATACCAAAAGAATCAAATTTTTATGGTGATTTCAAATATTTGAGTTTCATAAAGTTTAATCTTACCTATCAAAAGTTACACGCCTGAGAAAATTTGCCTTATTTTCGAAAAAAGGGAGAAACACCCCCCAAAAAGACATAGGACCTTAATGAAAATCACACCATCAGAGAACTCTACAGTAGAGGTATCAAGCTCCTATCTGCAAAAATGTGGAATTTTGTATTTTTTGCCAGAAGAAAGATCACAGATGCGTGTTTATTTGTTTGTTTTTTCCCCAGGGGTTATCATATCGACCCAGTGGTCCTAGAATATCGCGGGAGGGCTCATTCGAATAGAAATTAAAAGTTCTAGTGTCTTTTTTAAGTGACCCAAAAAAAATTGGAGTGCAACTAGGCCCCCTCCCACGCTGAATTGTTTTCCCAAAGTAACCCGATCAAAATTTTGAGATAGCCATTTTGTTCAGCATGGTCGAACAATATAATAACGATGTCTTTGAGAATGATTAATCCCACACAGTCCCCAGGGAAAGAGCTGCAAGTTATGAACTTTGCCCAATGCGTACATTTAGTATTGGTTATTGGGAAGTATACAGACGTTTTCACTCGGGATTTTTTCTGGTAGTGGGGAAGAGGGAGGGTCAGGGGTTACGTGGGAGCATCTTTCCATGGAGGAAGTTTTCATGGGGGAAGGGACGTTGCTATGAAGGGGCACCGGATTTCCCAACATTATTAAAAAAAAACGACCAGAAGTTAAAAAAAAAACAAAAAAAAACAAGTTTTTCAACTGAAAGTAGGGAGCAACATCAAAACTTAAAACGAACAGAAATTAATACGTATGTGATTCGGTTCGATCGCTAGTTAATACCTCAATCTTTATGCTGAAGTTTTTTTAGTACTTTCATAAGAGCTATTTATTCTAATTAACGGCCTTTGTGATTAAGGGGTCATTCGTAGAGAATTGAAAAAAAATTTGAACTTAAGCGTAAAGAACGAGGTATTGACTAGGGGGCGAACCCCCTAATATACATAACAAAAAATTACAAATACAGAAGTTCGTTACATAAGTTAATTCGCAAGTTACGCATATTTATTACTAATAAAAACGTTCGTAAATAAAATTAAACAACTTTCGAGAAAACCATTTAACAAAAAAAAGTAAAATTAATATGCAAATTTTGTTTTAGTTATCCATATACGGTGAGCCAAAATCAAACGCTGCATTAATTTAAAAACGTTCAGAAATTAAATAAAAAAAAGTCTTTTTTTAACTGAAAGTAAGGAGCGACATTAAAACTTGAAACGAACAGATATTATTCCGTATATGAAAGGGGCTGTCCCCTCCTCAATGCCTCACTCTTCACGCTAAAGTTTGACTCTGTATCACAACTTTATTTTTTAAAACAATAAAAAACTAGCGTAAAGACCGAGGGATTGAGTAGGGGACAGTCCCTTTCATATACAGAATAATTTCTGTTCGTTTCAAGTTTTAATGTCGCTCTTTACTTTCAGTTAAAAAAAACTTGTTTTTTTTTTATTTAATCATACTAACGTTCTTCCATTCAGTGTTGCCAGTTGCTTGGTCTAAAGTTGCGAAACCTAAAAGTGAGAATGAGCTGAAAGCTCCATTTTTCTAGTGAAAATACGCCAAATGAAAGATTCTTCTCCTCAAAAAATGCAGCGACTTGAAAAATTTAATGCACAACCGCCTCAAAAAAGCGCCAAAATGGCACAAATTCCCCCATCTGGCCACTCTTTGCCACCAAATATGGTTGCCTACTTCACGCTGGGGCTCCCTAAAATTACATGGCATCATTCCATATGATACAAGATGTGAATTTTAGCAGAGGCAATGTCACGTCCAATGAGCAATCGCTATCTTTAACGGCAAGATGTGGTTTGCCGACGCATATAGATGCTCAGCTTAGATAAATCCTGCTTAGAACCTTTCAGTATTTCTAAAATCAACTTATTCATTTTAATATTGGCTAGACAAAGCTTTGCTTCAAAAATTGTCACAAAAAGGAAACAACAATAACGATTATTGGAAGTGATGAGCTTAATTATGGTTTTAAATATATGCAAATAAACCTATAATGTCAAACGGTATAATTACCTGAAATATATACCTGATGGGTCTAGAACAAGAGGACAGTCAAGTCCAGGGCCATCTTGGGAATGGACGCAATACACATATTGTTTCTTATAATTTTATAAGGAAATAAAACCACCTCATAAGAAAAATATAAACAAACATACACATCCATAACATGCAAAGATTTACACATAATCATAAGTTAAACCTCACAAGCTCCAGTGTGAAAAACTGAGCTTGGGGCCTGAACTGCTTCAGGTCAGAAAGACACAAATGAACGACAAAAACCTGGTTGCATTGATTCACGACGCCGTTTTTTGAGACAACAAAACAGAACTCTTTTACAATATATGACCTTAGTATGCATGTATTTAAGCAAAAGAACCATTACAACAAAATTATGAGCTACAATAAGCTATGACTGATAAAAATTGAAAAACAAAACATACAAACAAACATTCGACGAGATATTCAACATCTAGCAAATGCTGTTTAACGCATATGTTGTTTATGCAGCTTGATCAATATGAATTAGCATATGCTGCCTGACGTTGTTCAGTTTTACATAGTTGTTAATTTTGTTATAATGGTGCTTTCAAACTACGCTGTAGAACCTTTCGCAGCACTATATCTTTGAAGTTTACGTCACATCATGTAATCTTACGGAGGGAATTTTGTCCGTAACGTAGGCAGTACCAAGTAGAATGACCTCTAAATAAAATTTAAGGTCACGTAAGCTTATGTTACGTTATAGAAAAGCCCAAATAGTTGCAACTAAACAGAATTCCTGGAAGAACAATTAATAAACTGTAGAATAAATTAATAAACTTTTCCTTGAAGGCCATCATGCCATCATTTCATCACATAAGATCATCGTCGGAGCTTCAATATCCACCTCCATCCTCACTTTTTATTTTTGAATGGTTTGTATTCAATAGTGATGATTTTAGATGATGATTGATGACTTGTGTGAGTGTGAAGGGTTATGCTTAACGTAACTAAACTAATAAGCATAGAATACTACATACGCAGTGTGAAAGCCACTTAATGGTAGCTAAGTCTTTGTCATGCCATTAATTAGTTTTTTCCCAGTGTTTTTTTCTTTTATTGTCTTTTTATATTACTCCACTATGTTCTATTTTACAAAGGGGGGGGTACAAATAAAAAAAAACAAATATACTTAGCATACAAACATGTACATAAGCATAAAGAAAGCAACTCAAGGTGCTCTGCGGAAAAAAAAGCTGAGCATCTGAAGTCTGAACTGAGCAATATAAGCGGCTTTCACACTACACACGTAATTTTTCTGTGTAAAGGGGTTAAACTACATTACATTAAGTATGGTCATACACACTTAAACAAGTCCTTTCACAACTGGCTATAAAACTGCCATAATCGTCTTCTAAAATCATCAAAATTATCAATTATCACAATCGAGGTAGTTTGATACCTTGCTCTTTACGCTAAATTTGACTTTTTGTCCCATTTCTTTAAGAACCACTCCTGAAATACAAGAGCCGTTTAATTTGAACAATAAGAAGCTTTATTTAAAACTACTAAAAAACTTCAGCGTGAAGAGCGGGGTATTGAGTGACCCCCTCATATACCTAATAATTTCTGTTCGTTTTAAGTTTTGATGTTGCTCCTTACTTTCAGTTACAAACACTTTTTTTTATATCTAGGTATG
>JAQQPU010000679.1:51876-83213 GCA_029168905.1 Artemia sp. Kazakhstan ARC1039 | reverse complement strand
AAAAAAAAAAAAAAAAAAAAAAAAAAAAAAAAAGATCTATTATGGGGAAAATACAAAATTAAATATTTATTTTTATAGGGACTACAGAAATTGACTTATGGTACTCAGAGATGCCAAACTTTGCATAATAAATATAAAAAATAAATAATAAACAAAAATAAACACATTTCTTTTTATAGCAGCTTCAGAAATTGACTCATGGTACTCAGACTCAGACATGCATGGTATTCAGACATGCTGATTTCATAAAGATTGCCCTCTTTTTGGGTGCTTTCCTTTGTTTTTAAAATTATACAATCTTTTTTATAAACTAATAACTTTTAATGTTTAACTTCTAGCTCCAAAGAAGTTTCACTTCAAAGCCCCAGGGATTTTAAACATTAGGAATTACCACAAAGAGCTGATTGTTTGATGTAATGCTATAAAAATATAGATTTTTATACTCTTGCTATTGACAAGGGTTGCTTATTACTCCCCAGTAATTATCACAAACAATTTATTTTTTTAAACTTCGACTTCACCATAAACACAGTTGAGTGTGGAAAACCAAGAAGAGACCATTCTTTCAAAAGTTTGTAAAAAGTCAGGTCAAGAGTTGGTGAACTTGTGGTGCAAGGCACTACTATTTTAGTAGCTATTTTTTTTTAACTAGGATAAATGGGCTGATGAAAATGATATAAAAATCAATGAAAAAAGATCAGTTGCAGCTAGTGAATCACAGAACATTAAGTATGTAATGTCACTCAAATCAATAAGTAAAATCCATTGTCATTCCTCTCCCCAAAAAATCAGGGCTATCATCACCTCTTCTTTCCCTACTTACAAGTGTTGAAAACATCAATTTACCTGGTCTTATGGGGTAAGAATTCCTGATTGCCACACACTATGTCTTCTAGAACCTTACACTCTATGTTAAAACATGAGCAGGCTAGTCCAACTTCAACCTTGGGTCAGACTATTCCTTTTTACAGAAAATTAACGTGTTAGGACCAGGTGGAAATGGTGAGCTTCACCAGCCCCAGGGTTGTATTAGGCTATAGCACCAAAAGCAGACTCCTTACCAATGAATTTTAATTCATCGTCAATAGTAATGCAAAGAAATTGCTCATCATTTACAGAAGAGATTGGATAGCCAAAAAGAAAATAAGGGTCATGAAGTTTTTTTTTTGCCAAAGTGGATGACATGTCTACAAAATTTGGGGGGTCAACTCTCAGCCCATTGACCAAACATATTATTCTGTGGAAGAGTGTGATCTTGACATGAGGAGACTGGCCTGAACCCATTTTAATGAAGATGAATACTGTCATCATAAGATGCAATACAACAATAAAATACATCAGAGCTGTAGGCTATATGGAATCATCAGAGGGTGCAGTGGATTGTCAAAAAGGAAATTGAGATATTTCAAAAGAGCACAAAATAATCGAACCAATAGTGCTGTATCAGTTTTGGTCAATATATAATTCAATAACTGACATAGGAACAAAATGAACATACAATGCTTGATTCCTTTTGTAATCTCTTTCAAAATATGATAATCAATTTATTCCATATACAGCCCAAGGAATATTTAAGAACTATATAGAAGACACCAAAAGACGAAATTTTTTGCTTTATAATATCCAGGATGTTTCTACTAATTACATTATCATGTGTCCGTCCATTATTATAGGGGAGAGGGGGTTATTTCAAATTGTAATATCCCTTACTTGCTTGTTTGCATTTTGTGTATGTGTGCTGTTATATATTGCCTGTGCTTTTGCTTATGCTTGCTGTTATGTATTGCTTGTGCTTATCTTATGATTGCATTACTTCAGGTTTTGTGACCTGGTGTTTTGAAGTAGACTATATGCTTGAAGAGATGATTTGTTACATGGTATCAGAGTAGAAGATGGATACCACCATCTCATATCCTGAGCTGAACTGGGAATCAGACAATCTAAAAGAAGCCTGGACAAGATTTTAAAGTCATGCTAATCTAATATTTGATGGACCTTCGGATGGAAAAAAAATGAGAAAATCAAGTTTGCATATCTGCTAATTTGGCTTGGAGAAAAAGGATGAGTTGTGTTCAGCACATGGATGCTAGTAGCTGATGAAAAAGACGAAATTAGTGTATACCTTGCCAAATTCGATGACTAATTTAGTCCATAATCAAACCCCATATTCCCCTGATATATATTCCACAAACGTGATGAAAGGGAAGGCGAAATTATAGAACCATATGCAACTGAACTAAAAATCTTAGTGCGTGACTTCTCACATGAAGCTATGATTGTTGACAAAATACTTCGTGATCACCTCATCCTTGGAACATCATCCCAGAAGATTTGTGAAAGACTACTGCAGTTGGGATCCAAATTGACAATCAAAGTAACAAGAACTTATACAGAAACACAGATACAACTTAAGACAATGTCAATAGAATCAACTAGTCATGGGAAACAAGAAGTTAATATCATCAAGAAGAAACAAAACAGACTGTAGAAGCCTGAATGTAACCGAACTGAAAACCGTGAATGTTACTTCTGTAGTGGAGAGCATTCACAGAATTACCAATGCCCTGCAAAAGGGAAGATCTGCAGTAAACTGCAGAAAACCCAACCATTTTGCACGTGTCTGTCGTAGTAGCAAAAAGATTATGAACATCATGAGTTCTGAATGTGAAAAAACTGATGAACTATTCATCTATCAACTAATGATGGATAAAGCTGATGACCAGCTATATGCTAAACTAAGAACCGCCAACCAGTTCAGTGTGAAATTTAAGATTGACACAGAGATACAAGCTAGCATCATTACCAGACTGATGGAGGAAAGACTGAATCCAAAACCTGGAATCCACCCTACAAGCCACATTTTTAAAAGCTTTTTTGTTCAGACTATTCCTTTTATGGGGACATTTAAGATTGAATGTGCCTACAAAGAAAATGATATACAACCCATAGAGTTTTATACTTAGTCTTCAGTCTGGATGTCTTCTTTTTTGATACGTAGTCTTCAGTCTGGACAGTACAGCACTAATAAGATACTCACAAAATTTTCTGACCTATTTGAGGGAGTTGGGAAAATAGAAGGTGAATATATAAAAATCCTCAAAGAAGGTGCAAAGCCATCCACTCAGCCCACAAGATAAATCCCCTTGAGTCTTAAGTCCAGAGAAAAAAAATACATCGTATGGAGAACCAAGGACTCATCAAGAAGATGACCCATCCAACTGATTGGGTGAAATCAGCTGTGGTTGTTGAGGAGCCAGCTGGAACCTTGAGAGTCTGTTTAGACCCTCATGATATCAATAAAGCCAAAAAGAGACCCCACCGTCCCAAGCCAGCTTTTGAGGAAGCTGTGCAGAAGCATGTATACGCTGAGTACTTATCAAAGCTAGATGCCTGGACAGTAAACTGGAACTTAAGTCTTGATGACGAATTATCTGAACTGACTATGTTCTGAACTCCATATGGGCGGTACAAATTTAGACATATACCCATTAGGCTCAAGTCGGCGCAATATGAGTTCCAACCCCACATAGAAGAGACATTCAGCAACAGTAATTTCAGATGAAATGATCATCTCTGGTGTATCTGAAGAGGACCATGACGGATATCTTCAAAAAAGAGAAAGGATGTCAAGCTTAACAAAGGCAAGTGCATCTTCAAATCAATTTCGATGCTTTACTTTGGACACATCATTTCAGAAACGGAATCCGTCCAAACCCTAAGAAAATCTGAGCAATAGAGGAAATAACGTCACCCAAATCTCAGGAAGGACTACAAACAGCCCTTGGGAAGTTAAACTACCTTTCAGGCTATATCCCAAATTTGTTGAGCCTCTTATGACCTTAGCTAAGTAGAAGGTGACAACTAAAGTGAATACTGCAACTGATCAGATTACTATTTCAGTGTAGGTTAGCCCCTAAAAGATTCATACACATGAAAAATCATTTGAAAAACTTCTCTTGGACTCAGCACACTGCAATTCTCTTGATGCCTCAGCATCCGAGGCATCTGGCAGGCAGAAAATGCTTGGGAGGCTGAAGTAATAGCAGAGGATTTAAGAGTGCTTGAACAAATATAGAAAGAGAAAAAGGAAAATCTTGAGAACAAACGAGAAGTAAAAAAGAAGATCCCCAAGCAGAAAAGAAAAAATGATCTTTCCAGTGAAGACTCTGACATCTCATTGGGCTCCTCATCTGACCAAATGGACACCTGTTATACTGTTGACAGTGAGAATGAAGAAGATCAAGGAAAGAAGCTAAATATATATCTAAATGAGTACTATGATCGTACATACTATACCAAATGTGATCAACAAGGCCAGTATCTTGGAAGGGTGCTTGATTTTCTAATGAAAATCTTGTTTGTATAAAATATCTTTGCTGCCTGAGCCTAGCTGACTATTCATGACAGGCCAAAACAATAATGGCAATTGCAGAATTGAAGAAGAATGCATCTTTCCCAGACCATTGAAGCTTTCTGGAGCTGGTCCCATCATTCCAAATCTGGCATGTGATCAGCTTGTACAAGAATTACACTAGGGCCTGCAAATGATCAAAAGTTTGCTTTCTTGACTCCCTCTCATATTAAATGAAATAACTTTTTTTCCTTAAAAATTCCTCTTTATCCACTAGAAATTCCAAAAGTATTTATTCTCTGATACTAATTGAAATAACATTTCCCCTCACATTATTTGCAGTATGGTGTTACCTTACTGAAGTATGGTGTTATCATATTTACATTAAAAAAAATACCATTCTCACAGACTTCTTCTATGCATGGGGTAAAACCAACACTGTCAGAATTACCCCATGATAAGCAGGGAACCTATGTTCTGCTCTGGCACATATAAACTATTACTAGGAATTTTTCTTTTGTAAGGTTTTCCAGTACATAGTGGTATCCTCTATCATGTCTTAGGGTGGCCAAATTATCTGTGCATGCATAGAATTTACCTGGGGGTGTCAGATTTACCCCAGACTAGGGAGTAAATTTGACCCCCCTGGAGTGGGTTACTTTGGCGCAGTAACTCACGGAAACAAGAAAACTTGCAAACTTTCTGGATTGTGAAGAATATTACTAGCATGATTAAGAGCATCATCAAATAGCTTTTATTATGTCAGCAGCTCCAAGACAATTTTGGGACCAAATTAAGCTGAAAAAAAACTCAATAAGAGATTGGACTTACTCAAAATAACCCAATCTCTATGGCCATCACTTCCAAGTTATCAGTGACCATAAATCTCTGGAAACAATCCTCAATCAGCCAATCAAAAATTCATAGCCAAGACTTCAAAGAATGCTGTTACGTCTACAACCCTAGGATTTCCGTATAGGGTTCTGTTGAAAATGAACTGTCTTGTCATTCCATACAGCATGCAAACTACTGTATTGAAAAGCATCCATGCTTCACACCTAGGTATAGAGAAGACAAAAAGCAGAGCCAGATCAGTCATTTTCTGGCCAAAAATGAATTAGGCAATAGAAGATTTGTCAAAAAGTGTGATGTGTGCTGCACTTATTCTACAACAATTGCAACAGAACCCTTGCTTCAGCACTGTATTCCCAGATACCCATGGAAGCATGTTGGCATTCATCTATTTTACATATCCAGGAGACCATGAAGACAACAAAATAAAAAAACTGACCTCAAGCTAGCTCTCCTTGAGTACTACAACACACCAGCTGATGGTCTAGCTTCCCCATACCAGCTGCTATTGAGTAGAAATTTGAGATTCCTAGTGCCCTGCCCCATTGACCTATGCAGGAATTCATATCTGTAAGGAATAAAGAAAGAGAACAACAGAAACTCTATTATGATCAGCATACCAAAAGCCTTACACCACTGCAGATAGGCCAACAAGTTCAAGTACAGTCCAGCAATCAAACCTGCAACAATCCTCTGAGAAAAAGATGTTCCACAATTGTATGTAGTACAGACAAAAGCAAACTGACAATACCACATGAATAGAAAGCACTTGAAAGTTGTGAATACATATGAAAAATATTCTGATTCAAAAACTGACAGCTCATCAGTATATGATTAATGGCATCACTGTCTGGACTTGGGCAAAATATTTCAGCTATTCATTCAAACAGTAATATTTAAAGTTAAAAAAAAAACAAGATTCAAACCCATAAAATAGCCTACATGGAAACACCTAAATCACTGACATTGTAGGGGAAAGACAGATATAGACAGATATTCTTGGTCAGGATTTTTTTGAAGCCAAGAATTGTAAAACTGTTTGACAGCTCATTTCTAAGGACTATATATTGACACATCCAGTGGTTGGAGGCAATATGAACAATGAGGCAAGAATGTGCAAAGGTGGATCCCTTTTTCATTGCAAAAATTAATAGTTTGAATTGAAGTTGAAATATGGCTTCTATGATTGTCAAGCCATATTAGGACAGGATTTTCTAAAGTTGCATTGACTTGCTTCAGAAGATGTTGAATAGGAGGGGGGGGCGGAGAGGACAACCCCCTTATGTCTTGGGAATTTGGTAAAAAAAAGAATTGGTAGAATCATGTCACAAGTACCATGATTTTTCTGACTTTGCAAAAAAAAATTTTTTGGTTAAATAAAGACCAACAAAATACTGACATATCATCTACAAAACTCTTGAACTTGGCCAGTAAATTGCAGCAGTTTTACTGATACTAGCCACAATTTTACAGAGGGTGCCAAAATGTTGTATTTATTTACATAGAGAGCACAAAAACAGTGACATTATATACTAAAATCTTAATCTTGCTCAGTAAATGCAGGGGTTTTACTGACTCATGCAGTCATTTTATGTACTGTATTTAAAATGGACATTAAGCTAATTATTGATAAAAAAAAAAAAAACAGTTGGTAAAAATGACCAGCCAGTTGGTAAAATTCCTTGCCCCCCCCCCCCCAAACATTTTAGCTAGTATTAACCCTGGAATAGACAAGTAAAAATTCGCTACTGTCATCTAACCTCTTCAAAGTGTAAGACCAACATATCCAGGGGGGGGGGGGCATCTCAAAATATCCTTTCAAGCAAAACATTCTAGTATCATGTACCAACCTTAAGCAGTAACAGATAAAACAAACAACATGCAGAATTAAAAATATTTCCTTTCTTTGGTCAGTGAGGAGTCAACCCAGACACTTGCAATTTATTTGGAATAGCCCCGAGACTATTGTTTGGAATTCCCCCAGATGGACAAAGGAAAATTAAATGGCGATTGTGGTCTAGTGGGTTAGCCAGTAAACATGAGAAACACGCCACAGAGAATACAAATAGAAACCTATATACCTGCAAGAATTCAGAATTATAGTTGTTTCAATTAATTGAAATACATGTTACAAACCTGCTATGTTCTAATTTTTAGCAAAAGCTGAAAAAAAAACTTTTCAAACTGATTATAAACTTATGCCTTTTTTTGTGCAACATGGAGGCCATTTACAATGAATTGTTTTGATATTTAAATCCTCTCCCTTGCTGGTACACTCTTTAAAATAATTTCAAAAATCATTTAAGTAAAGTATGCACTCAATCACACAGAGATAGATTACTGAAAAGATAACTGGTTTATTATAGGAGATACAGGGTATGACTAGATTGAAGTCAGGGTTAGATTTAAAGCTTTGATGCTTTAATGCCCAAGCATTTTAGCCACTCCAAATTCATACTATAGGAGGGAGGGTCTATTTTCCCTAAAAAGATAATCTTTATGATGACAATTCTTATTCTATCACAAAATAACATCACTTATGAGAATAATTTGAGAACCAAATATTTGTATGTTAGGAGTGTTAAGTAATTTAAATAAACCAACAGGGTACTTGAAATACTTTGATTAATACCTTATATTTATTGGAAATAAATCTAATTCATTGGTAGATAGCAACACATAAATCCATGTGTGCATGTATGCATTGTCTCATGCTAAGCTGAAAGAAACCAACAAAAAACTAGTTCTACAATGTGTCAATAAATGAACAATTTGAGTGGTCAGGGGTATTTCATACAAGTGCCCATTACTTTGTAAGAAGAACTATTTATCTTCAAAGCCAATTGATAAAGCCTTCCTCCTTACTTTTTTTGTGCAAAGGTGTCTATGAGGTCATCATACATTATCTCTTGAGTCAGCCCTCCCTCAGTAGTGAGTAGGGATAATGATGTCAATTTGTTGATTGGAGCTTGATTTGTTGATTTGGCTTATTGAAGATCTTAAGTAGTTCTTCACCCAAAAAGGGTGGATCTTTCTCCAGTCCAGTTTGTGCCAGGCACACTAAGTTACTGTTATGCTTTCTATTTTTGTTTCCTTTTTATACTCACTGTATACTATTTTCAATAAATGTAGGTTGCCTTAAAAAAACAAAGAAACGTTGCTGTTTTTGTTTTAATAGGCATGAATAGGCAATGCCATTGCATTGTCTCTGATCTTGAAGATCTGTTGTTCATGCAAGAAGGGTAGGCTATGTAGACCCCTGAGATTTAGAAAAACCATTCTGATATTGAAAACTAATTTATAGCTGTTTTTACAAATGACAAACAAGACTTTTTGCAAAAATTGCCAGTCATTTGAGAACAAACTGATTAGTAAAAAAACCAGAATCCAATTGAGTAAAATTATGTAAAAACTAAAACCCTCACATTTTGTTACCCAAGAGAAATTGAGAAGAATTGTATATATCAGAGAAAAGCTAATAATCTAAGCTATACATTAATATGGTTTTTATTAAAATTATTCAAGATCAAACAGTTGAAATTATTAGTTTATTGACTTACCTACAAGGACCTCTTTTTGGAAATACCAATTATTCTATTTTGATGTATATATCCTTTTAGTATTTCAGTTTTATTCACATATTAACAGAAAGCTGATTTCCTTTTGATTCTAAAAATGTAACTTTTATTGCTTGGTGTTTATTCTATAAATCACAAATATTAAATATAATTTTATCTTTTGAATTGCTTGTCAAAACAGAGACCACATTTTTAATTTATGCTGACAAATTATTGATTAAAATTTGACCAAGAACACAGAGTTTTTGTAACTGCTCTCCAAGGCTGTACCCAGGATTTTTTTTTTTGCAGAGGGGGTTTTACTCATTTTTTTTTTTGGGGGGGGGGGGGGTACACAAAAAATCTTGAAAAATGAATACAAAATTTGTTTATATCCATTTTTGTTATATTTGTACAAGTCAGACAAACATTTTGTAAGGAGGTTCAAACCCCCTTACCCCCCTCTCTGGGTACAGTCTTGCTGCCCTCACATTGCATCATGCTGTAGTAAAATAAGGGTGGTCCAAAAACCCATTGCTATTTTTCCAGAATTCTAAAGAAAAGTGGGTAAATTTTTTGTTATTCATATTGTTGACTTATGAATAAAGTAAACATACCACTCAATGGGATAAAAGTTCTTCTATATCTTTCAGTGCAAACTCTTATTATGGGCAAGAAGGGGGATTTTTGTTGACACAGAACGCGGCAGGCAGGGTCGAAGGGGTGTATATTGACCAGAGAAAAGTGGAGTTGTTTGAGGGTTATGAAGGGCATTGTTAGCAAAACGCAAGGTGATTTTTTCTCTCCTTTCCTTAAGGGTGACAAGATTAGCTCTCCTAAGAAGGGAAATGTAAGGAACTTTAACCTCATTGAAGATAATTTTTAGGCATCTTTTTTGGACTGCCTCTATTCTGTCCAACAATTCAATGGATATGCCAGGATGCCAAACAGGACAGGTGTACTCAAGGATTGGGCATACAAATGACAGGAAAATCTTCAAACAGTGCGATTTAGGGCATTCAAATTTTTTAAGAAGTTTAAGGAGGGAAAATGCAGCATTTGCACGTTTTAAGATGTCATTAATATGACAATCCCATTTTAAGTCACTTGAGATGGTAATGCCCAGCAATTTCAGGGGGGATTGGGCAGGAGAAAGAAGGAGGAGTTTTAAGGAAGTTAATAGTAAGAACAGTTGACTTTCATAACATCAGTAAGAGCTTTGGCTGATATCGATTCAAAGATATCCATTGGGTTGCTTTTTGAATTTTTGGAACATGTCTCCAAGACAGTTAGATCATCAACAAATTTCCATCTATCCAGAAAATAAACACCAAGGTTGTTTATCATTGTAAGAAATAAAATTGGACCTAAGAGGGTTCCTTGTGGCATACCATTATAAATTGGAAGGGGATCAGAACATACATTCTAAGTCATTAGATAGCTTTTCTAATAGCATATTGTGGTAGATTAAATCAAAAGCTTTTTGCAAGTCAACAGCAATAACATTGAGCCAGGTATTGCGTTTTTCGAGTGTGTTACATATTGTGTCCATAAGGTGAATAAGATAGTGGGTAGCAGATGTAGAGCGTAGGTTTCCAAATTGTCTTTGGTCAACATTTGGGATTATTTTTACTTTCAACCACTCAGCTAAAAAACTTTCATATAACTTCGAAAATACTGGAGTAAGAGTAATGGGACGGAAACCATCAAAATCTTGATTGTTACCTTTCTTTTTTACGGGAGTAATAAAACCTAATTTCCAACAATTTGGGAATTTACCAGTAGAGGTAATTTCATTAAAAAGTAGGGACAAAGGCTCTGAGAGATTGTCGGCAAAAGCTTTAATTAGTACAATGCCTAGTGGACATCTACTACACTTTTTAATGTTCTTAATTTTTGCCTCCACATCCGAGGGCAAAATAACGGGAAAATTGAGAGAGCACAAATCATAAGGAGTGTCAAAAGAAAGGGGAGGGAGGTTCTGAACTATGGAAGAAAGAAACCTGTTCAGATCATTGGCTGTAACTGAAGGGTCTTCTTGGAAATGGAAATCTATATTATGTGTTTTCCCACAAATTTTCTTTATTCTATTATACCATTGTTTTGGCTTTGTAGAAAATAAATCCTGGACTTTGCATTTGTAATATGAAGAAGCAGATTTACGTATTTCTTTTTTTATATGTTTACACAGTGACTTTGCTTTGGATGTTTTACCACTCTTTAGTAGATTCAATTTAATTCTAATTAGTTTTTTCAATTGAGTAGTAATGTATGGTTTGTCATTAGAACATGTTTTTACTTTTTTCACAGGGAAGGAATTTATGTAATTTGTTTTAATCAGATTTTGGAATCCAGAGACTTTAAAATTAATGTCATTTTTTCTTTTGAGAGCCAGCCAGTTTTCATTGGTAACCCAAGATCCAAATATGTAAGGGCCATCATTGGAAATTGGGCAATAAGAGAACTCAGTAACAGAAAAAGTATGATTAAAGCTATTGAGAAGCTTTGTTAACAAACAAAAATGGTAACTTCCTCATAACAGGGGCATAGAAAGCCTGCATATTGGTGCAAATCAGGTCAAGGGTTGAATTTCCTTTTGTTGTTGGTATTTTTACTATTTGTTTTAAGTTTAGGGAACTACAAAGGGAATTCAACTTTAGGTCATTAGCATCACTTACTAAGAAAATACCAGCATTTGGGAATTTGCATAGGACAAAGTCAGCACTACTATGCAGTTGTTGGTAGAATTGCTGTCTTTGTGCAGCGTTTTGATTTGGGGAATAATGGAAGCAGCAAAACACAATCAAATTAAAGGGGTGTGGT
The DNA here is from genome assembly GCA_029168905.1 of Artemia sp. Kazakhstan ARC1039. NCBI lineage: Eukaryota > Metazoa > Arthropoda > Branchiopoda > Anostraca > Artemiidae > Artemia > Artemia sp. Kazakhstan ARC1039. Next base: position 71,630 of record JAQQPU010000679.1, on the reverse strand, counting down.
AAAACTTTGGGTCTTACACTTACCCAAATGATTTCATCATAACCTGAAAGGTTGGGAGTATGAATTAATTTAGGAAAGAGATAATTATTTACAAAAAATAGTATTCCACCTCCCTTTTTACCTAGGGGGTGATCATGAGGATGAATTTTTATGAATTGGGAGTAGTTATTAATTTTGAATAAATCAGGGTTCTGTTCTTGGATCTCAGTTACAGCAATGACATCAATTTTGTGTACTTGACAGAGGGCCTCAAGCTTGATCAATTTGTTGAAATTCAGACTTTCAGCATTTGTAACAAGCAACTTTGGGAAAGTAAAACGGTTACTAAAGAGGGTATTTTTTGTTTGTTAATTGCGGGAGACAGTGGGGGGTGGGAGGAACGTGGATCTGAGAGAGGAGAGGCTTAAACTTTGCAGGATTGAACTTCTGGTTGGGTTGAGCAAGGAGGGTTTGAGAGAAGAGGGCCAGGTCTTTTAAACCTGGGTCACTCTTGACTGATAATATTTGGGAGGGAAATAAGACAGTGGTGTTTTCAAGGGGTACAACTTGGGAGGGGTTAACTGTAGTGTTAAGAGGGAAGGGATTTTGCTGGGAATATGAAATTTTTTTCTGGGTGGTAAGAGTGGAAGTTTTTTGAGTGAGCAGGGTGGATTTGGGATAAAAAAGGAAGGGTATACACTGATGAGCTTATTTTACTAATTGAATGAAGGGGACTCCACTTGTGGGTTGATTGGGAACTTGTAACTATTTTCATATTAAAAGTTTTACTGTGCCGGGCTATAGAACAATAATCCCTGTTTTTCAAATGTAATAACATGTACTTAGTTTCAAAACATAGGCCGCTTTGAAATTTATGGCAGGGTTTGGAATGGGAAAGGGAGCAATAATTGTTGTTATAGTGACCAGTAGTTAAAAAAGACATACAAGGGTGAACAAAGGGTTAGGTATAGCCTATATAGGGGGGGGGCTGAAATTCATTTCCAATAGAAATGCTTATTATATTTGTAATCAGCATAAAAAAGGTATCAAATGATGTATTCACTTTATTTGAAACTCAATAATATGATGTGGTATATATTGACCTAATCAAGTTTGTCACTGAATTAACTGAGTTTAATATGGAAAGGCATTAACCAAATAGGTGTTAACAGGTTGAGCTCTGGTTGAAGAGTTCTGATTGAATATATAGGGGTGGGGTTAAAATTCATTTCCAACAAAAATATTATTATATTTGGAAAGAGCATAAAAAGTATTGAGTGGTATATTCACTCTATTTGTAAGTCAATAAGGTATTTGTTTAGCCTTGTGACACCTGATAAAAGACATGCTAAGAAAACAATTCTTACTTTAAAATATGTATAATGATCCTAGTTCTTATATTATCCAACGGGAGAACCTTTATCATCAAGTCTTTCCTCTAAAAATCCTCAAAACAGAAAAAGTTTCCAAATATCACCATGTTGAAAATTCAATGCTTAAGTCTTTTTAAATTGCTGCGTAATAAGTTCTTTTATAGATAGCGTTCATGCCATTCTTTTTAATATTTTTTTTTTAAAGAGCAGTTGAAGGGCAAATAGCAGTGGCGTAAATACAAAATATTAATAACAGTGGCAAAATCAAAATGTTGTATTTTTGGCAAAAACCAAAAATACAAAATATGCACAGCATTGAAAAGAAATGAAATAATATAAAAAAAAATTATATAAGAAATCCATTGATTTTGAATTGAAGTTATCAGGTTAGGTTACAAAAGATGCATGGAATTTCTATAATTTCAATTTACCACTACTTTTTCTTTAAACACGTTTTTTGACAAATGTGCTAAACCCTATCAATAAAACAACTTATTTGGCAGCAATTTCAAAAAACTTAAACATTGAATTTTCAACATTGTGATATTTGGAAACTTTTTCTCTTTGGAGGATTTTTAGAGGAAAGACTTGATGATAAAGGTTCTCCTGTTGGATAATATAAGAACTAGGATCATTATACATATTTTAAAGTAAGAATTGTTTTCTTAACATGTCTCCTTATCAGGTGTCACAAGGCTAAACAAATACTGTCAATAATATGATTTGGTAAAAATTTACCAAAAGTGGTCTTTCCCAAAATGAGGTCTTTTACCCTATTTAAACAGAGCATAGCCTACATATTGACAATACTTTTATTTTAGGCCTATTAGCTTAAGATATTTCCTTCAAGAGAGGCCTTCATAAAAAAGCTACTCAGTCAGTCCTTTCAGCCCTAGAATAGCCTAAGGAAATGCTTGATGCCACTTTTCCAGGATTGTTTTAGGCCCTGAATTTCTTCCTGAAAGTTCCTATCACCTAATTAGGTCACTTTACAAGTTAGCTTTAAGCCCCTCAACTACAACTTTACCCATATTATAGTGGCAGTTCCTACCATTTCTGGCTCCTTTCTTTAGAATGACTTCTTTTAGGTAATCTAAAGGAGCAGCAGCTTTCACTCCTGACTTCATTCCAAGAAAGGAATTTCCTTCTTTGATTTCAAAAGAGCTTGGATCATTTTTTCTCTCTTCAAGAAACACCATCCTTTGTAGTTCAAATGGTTGTATATTTCTCAGATCATTTTGAATTTCATTCTGAATTTGATGTATCCAATCTAGGCTTAAAAACTAAGCTAATTTTAAGGAGATGGCAACAAGCGTTAACAATGTCTCAAACGTCTTTCTGTAAACATTTCTTTCTTTATTGTTCTACAAGAACAAAACATATTTAGCCCTTTACTGCAAAAAAACACATTTTCAATTTTTTCACTTTTTTCCCTTCAGTCAATAAAAAATTCCTGTAAATATCAGCAAATGTATTTCATCCACGGTCATTTATTTGTTTTTTTAGTAAAGTGCAAATTCTGTTCTGGTCTTGAGAAGGTTTGGGGGTTTTCAGCACAACTCATGTTAATTTTTGCTTGTTTTGAATTTGACTCGGTTTTTTATTGTAATTTCTGTTTGTTTTGGGCTTCATTTATTTGGTGATAGGGAATTGTGGTAGTTTTATGCTTGGAAGATTTCTTCTTTTATTTCTGCTCATTTTTGGTTTAATGGAGCTCTTCATTTTTCTTTGAAAACTTTTTTTGTGGAAAAATTTTTCTAAATTAATCTCTGTTTTTTTTATTGACATAGCCTTTTTCATGGTTTGTGGTAACAAACTCTAAGTAAGGAGCAACTCGGCTCAATAGTAAACAAAACCCTAAAAGACGGAATTTTGATACCAATAGATACATCAAAATAGTCAGATTGCTATGCTAATTTCAAATATATAAGTTTCATCAAGTTTATACCGACCCATCAAAAGTTACAAGCCTGAGAAAATTTGCCTTATTTTCGAAAAAAGGGAGAAATATTCCCTAAAAGTCATAGAATCGTTATGAAAATCATACCATAAGATTCAGTGTATCACAAAAACCTGCTGTAAAATTTTTAAACTCCTATCTGCAAAAATGTGGAATTTTGTATTTTTTTGCAAGAAGAAAGATCACGGATGCAAGTTTATTTGTTTTTGTTTCCCCAGGGGTGATCGTATCAACTAAGTGGTCCTAGAATATTACAAGAGGACTCATTCGAACGGACATTTAAAAGTTCTAGTGCCCGTTTTAAGAAACCAAGAAAAATCGGAGGGCAACTGGGCCCCCTCCCGCACTCCTTTATCCCCCACAGTCACCCGGTTAAAATTTTTAAATATTCATTTTGTTCAGCATAGTCGAAAAATCTAATAACTATGTCTTTGAAGATGAGTTAATCTCCCAAAGTCCCGGAGGAAGGACTGTAAGTTACGAACTTTGCCCATTGTTTAAAAATGGTATTGGTTAAATTTTTTTCTTTTTTTTACCCACTATTAATCATAAAAAAGTGGAATAACAAAAGAGAGTAAAAGGAAAACACATAGAAAACAAACATATACAAAACAAAAAAACAATATCAAATATAAGAATTAACAACAATACAAATCAGAATAATCGCATGAGAGGATGAAAAGGACCTAATAATAATAATGATTTATGTTTACCAACTAACACGGTGGAACAGTGGAGTAACAAAAACGAAAGAAAAAAGAAAGAATGCAAAAAAAAATCCTTTGACCATATTAAATATAAAGAACAAGAAATGTAAATCAGAACGATCGCACATGATGTAAAGGACCCAACCACTTGCAGGCCTCTTCTTTTAACTTGGAGTCCAACTTATTATATGACGTCAATATTTCAATTGCATTAAACATTTGGATAATCTTACGATTTCTGTACCAACGAGGCAAACACAAAAGATATTTACAATAACGGAAGTACAAAACCTCTAATATCCTGCATATCGCCAGTATTAAAAAATGGTCATAAACCTGATGAAAAAAAAAAATGGAATGGTCCCAATATGTAGAATAGAGCTTAGCTTAGGCTTTACGAGAATATTGGCCATGATTTGGGACAATTTTAGCATAGCCTCCTTTAAGCTTATTCTTAATATCTGCAAGTAGACTAGCACGGATAGCTGAAACAGAAGAGCAGATACAAATCCCAAGCCAATGCAGCGCAAGAACCAGCTTAACTGAAAAAGAACTACAACTCAAATCACTACTTGGGGTTTTAGCATTAAAAACTAAATATTCACATTTTTCAGCATTAAGCATGAGGCCAATTTTTTCAAAAAGCTTAAAAACAAACTGGGTGGGCTTGGCTAGGGTGAATTTTGAACGGATAATAAGTAATAGATCATCTGCATGTGCAATACAAGATAAATTAGTTAGGCCCGTAAAACACGACGGAAAAATACGAGAAAGCACAGGGTATAAAGAAGCATTAAAAAGGTATGGTCACAACCCCTCCCCTGCCTAAGTCCAGACCGAATAGGAATACTACCAAAAAAGGTCTCTCCTGACCGGAGTCGGACATATGACTTTGCATACCAAAAACGAGGGACATATATAACAGATGAATTCACTCCAAGCTGAGTAAGAGAATACCATACTTGGCTGTGACAAATCGAGTCAAAAGCTTTTTAGATATTTAATGTACATAAATGTACTTCAGATCAATCTTTTGTGCTTGAATTAATAAAGAAGTAAGAATTCGATGCGCATGTTGGCATCCTATATATGGTTTAAACCCAAATTGATTCGACAAATAATCAACTTTTGAAGAATTTCAGGAAGGAGGACATATACAAAAACTTTGCTCAACAAACAGGCTAACGCAATAGGTCTACATGATATGTAATTAGTCGAATCTTTTTCACGTCTAAGAATCAACAAATTTGAAATAATAACTGCAAACGATAAATCAATTCTTTTGAATCAATATGAAGGTGAAAAACACTAATACCATCAATATCACTCAATTTAGATTTTAAATTCTTAACATAACGGATCACACGATCAACAGAAACGGGAGGCACATGACCTTGGGAAATTCTTGCAGGTAATGCATAAGAACAGAGGCTAGCAACTGAGAGTGAACCGCATAATTCATAATATTAAAAATTTTGTTATAATGATTAATCCAAGAGGCACTAGGGATATGATTGGCAGCAGGAGGTGAATCAAATTTCGCAACATTGATCACTTTTTTCCACGGACTAGAAGTCTTCGGAAGTTCCGCACCATTGTACCTTACTTTTCAAAGATAACGTTTAAATTCCAACTTTGTTTTCTGTTTAATGTAAAAAAGGTGACCCCTTAATGGGCGGCAACTCGCTACCAAAATTCTAAGCCACAATTTTGCACGACTTTTTACAATTTTTAAACCAGGGTCAGATTTCCATATTGAACTTCTAGCATGAAACTTAAAACGGCAAATCGGGACAGTCACTTTTTCAGCTTTTTTCAGACCGGAAATAATCTGACTGTAATATATACTGAGCTGAACTCGAGCTTGTGAGGATACAATACTGGTACATAGCAAATTAAATGGAACTTTAATCGCTGACAAAAGAAGAGCAAGGGTTGATAGACATTGGTGCCAATCCGCTTTATTCCGGTCTCTTTTGGTTATCCAGTTTTGATAATTTGTAGGCTACAAAAGGTTTGTTCAGCCCGATTCGTATTGATGGTGATAGTGGCTGAAAGGGGCAGATGGTCATAATCACGTTCATCCTGGTCAATGTGAATATCGCTAATATAAACACCAGAAGAAACAACACAGCGATCAATAACAGACAATGAGCCGCTATCATGTTTATATTAATGGGATGCATCTTTATCCAAAATTCGATAGACACTAGGTAGCAAATCCAAAAATAAATCAGCCCGTGCTGAGGTAGAGTTTATATTGCCTAACTGGATCCAATGCAACCCATTGCTCTCAACACCAATAAGAAGTCTTTAGCGATGCACATACTTTAGTATGCTTTGTCAGAGAAGAAAAGGATCTTTGGTCGCACGATAACACACGTGTTATCGTGAATAACACGTGTGTTATCGTGTGTTATTCACGATAACACACGGGGAATAGCAGGACTAGTTTCTGTTTTAATAGGCAGGTCAGCCCACCTGAAGGTCTCCTGGAAGTTTGGCGGGGGACTTCAAGCGAAAATCAAGTGTTCTTTACTCCTGCGAATGTACTTCAAACTCACCAAGAGCTTGTGGTGTTCTTGTAGAAACAAAAAGTCGAAATTAGATAGTTTCTGGTTCAAAGAGTCATCCTTATCTTTCGTTCCAGCAATGTTGAATGATCATATTGAAAATTCAACTTTAATAGTTATTTTCATAGCTTACTAGAACGTTTAGCTACAGCATTACAAAGGATTCATCAGAGAAAATTAAACATGATTGCCATGACAATTAGCACATTTGGGGGCAGCTGGCAAGGGGAATCGCGCGACAATTCATGCTCTCCTGCACAGTGGGAGCTACGTTTAGCCTTATCACAAGTGGCCTTCAGGTGATTTGGCGATTGGCAACTATAGCAGCACCTAGGTGGACGCTTTAACTCATGAACTCGGAAAATCTACTAACCAACTTTCACGCCAAGCTTCAGCGCATTAGCAAGAGCAATTACATTTTCGAAGAGCACTTTAGCAGCAAAGGAATTGTCAATTGGTTTTGCAGCCTTAATATCACCGCAACCAATTAGCATGCCCACGTCAAAGGCATTTGATAAACCTGTCATAATACCTATATATTGTGTTTCATTTATTTTGACGTCACAGTTGCTCAATACGGAGGGAAAAGAATCGCAAAAATCTTAAGCAGCAGTCTGGTCAATTCGCACCGCAAATTTATCGCCGGAGGGCTTTATGCTATGAATACATTCATGACCAGTTATAAGGTCAATCACATCATTGCGTTTTGCAGAATTAGTCAGGTGAGATGGAACTTTTGAAATGACAATAGTGGCATGATTATTAACGATTGGCTGGAGCCTCGGGCCAATAAGAGCAGTAGCGGATCCAGAAAGGGGGATAGGGGCGATCCCCCCCTAGACGGGCTGTAATTTTTTTGTTTTACTGCACTTACGGAAGTCTGCATTAACGCATGTTAATCCAGACTACTGTAACTAGACCCTAAAACCATGGGCGTAGGCAGTATCTTGTGTAGGGGGGGGGGAGCCGATTCTGTGATGGAGGGGGAGGGATCTTACTAATACTTCCCGAGGTGCTTTGAATACAGGTCTTTAGAAACTAGTCATTCTATATTTCACTAAAACTCGGCCTTTAACATTTCCCATGTTCGACTTTTCCTGCAACAGTATAACATAAGAGACCCACTATCCTACTTCCAATTTCCAGAAAACATAAACACCACAAAAGCGATTTGACACAAATCACATTATGGTTAGATAACAGCTTCTTCTAAGAATTCAACTCAAAAGTTTACAGTTGGGAAAAATTAAATATTAAAATTGGTATTGGGGAGACCGGCCAACGTCTAGCCAAAGCAAAAAGTTTCAATACAAAAACTATGGGGCTTCTGGTGGATTATAAACGCTCTGACAGATTGCAGTGTATTCTTTTTTAAAAGTCTTACCTTAATTAATACTTTTACCAAAAATTTCAGATTGGATCAGGTTTTATGGTGATTAACTCTGGAATTTTTTTCAATTTTGTCTGAAAGCCTACGCCTAATTACGAATACTAGAAAACTCGCGTTGTAAACTCACATTGTATTCTCCTATTATTTGCCTGTTTTTGGCAGCTTCCAAGACGTGCCATCTTCACCAGTTTGCTGTTAGTATTTTTTCATCCTGTGGGACAGTGAACTCCCATGTTCGGCCACAATACCCAGGGTAAATTCGGCATGCCGTACCAAGGTGTCCAAAAGCGGGCTATGCTTGTAAAAGCTGTGTAAACAGCATAGTTAAAGGTTGAAGGCAAGCTTAATACCCAAAACTGTGTTATTCCTGGCGTTGTTTAATCCTGTCAGAACAGTAGGTGAACTGAAGTTCTTTTTTTTCTGTTAAATTTCATTCAAGATAAAATGATTAAAAGCAAAACAGAAGAAAAAAGAAAGAAAGGTGGCTGTGATCCAGAAGAAAATAAAATAGCAGTTTTTTCTGTCTTATTCTACAAGAAATGAGTTGGATTCTCTGGAAGTACCATGGGTGTCCCTAGAGGAACGCTGCAAGACTACATAAAAAAAAGTTGAGAAGCTAAATATCCCTCTAAAAAGTCTGGACCTGAATTTCCTTACACCCTGTTACAACCCATGATCAATATTTACAGAGGAACAAGCAAAAAGACTAAAAACTTACTTGAAAACGATAGCTTATATGCTTTCGACTGTATTCCCTTAGAAGCGTGTAAATTTGCATACACTTATGCCATTATTAAGAGCATAAAAGTACCGGATAACGGAACTGCAAAGGTAGTGGAAACAGTGGAGGAATTACAGGTAAAGATTGGTACCGTGGTTTTATGGATTGACTTAAAACTCTATCAGTAAGAACGCCAATAAGTACAAGCCTATGACGGATAACTACTTTCAATTGTCACAGTGTAGGAGCTTTCTTTAACAACCTGGATTGAGGCCTATATAAACACATGTTCAGACCACAAGACATTGGAAGTTTTGACGAATCAGGTCTGAAAAAATCCACAAGCCTGGTAAAATCATTGCACAGCGAGGCCAGAAGTAAGTAGGGAAGGTCACGTCAGCAGAAAGAGGTCAGTTGACCACGATTTGTGCTAGTGTTATTGTGTTGGGAACACAGTCCCTCCTCTACTTATTTCCCCACAAAAACAGTGTCCGGAAATTTTACTCAGGGGAGCTTTACCAGGAACCATCATGATCAGCTCAGAAAATACTTCTGGCTGGATGACTGCCTCTCATTCTTTGCTTTACTTGCAGCATTTTATCAATCAACTCAAACCCAAAAAATCAACAAGAAAAAATATGAAAAACTCAGAAGTGCTCACTGACACCCCTATGAAAGAATGCATTACTGCTAGGATAAAAGCTGTATCTGCCAAAAAGCACTAGTCCTGGAACGGAAGAAAGTCAGACAAGTGAAAAGACTAAAAAGCAAAAGGTGTGTCTCTCGCAACAAGAGTTACAGTTAGAGTGACGATTCTGAGGTAGATGATCCTGTATACAACAACTCTTCAGACCCCAGCATAGACATTGAAGACAAGCCCCCTACCAGCAACTTTTAATTTGACACTGAGAAAGTCAAGGCTGGTGATTACATTCTGATTGAGCTGAAGAGCAAGAAAGGGAATTCTGTTCACAATGTTACCATTATCAAAAGTAGCAACTGAAGAACTTAAGGTCCTCTTTTGGAAGAAGATTGGAGCAAAAGACTTTGCGCTAACTGACGAGATGAATAGTGTCTTAAAGACAGAAGTTGATTTAAAACTGCCACCACTGAAAGGTAGAACACCAAGATTAGCGGAGCGGCTTACTTTTGGTGTTGATCAGTCAATGTATAATTTGAAATTAATACTCTTTATTTTTTTTAAAACCTTAATGAAATTCATTTTGTAGTTTTTATGCTGACCATATTCTTTCTTAATTTTATAGCCAAAAAACAAGCTTTAATGTTCCTCTGGTCACTTTTCTTTTGTCCGGTGGTCAAACGTAAGGCAGAGACGACTGAACCAGTGCCGGGATGTCCCAGGTTTGGCACTCTTGACCACTTGGATAGAGAGGCATCCAGGTGGAAAAATGGCAGAGTATTTCTAATTGTCTTTTTCAAGGATGGTATTTAATGAGTTACTTTTGCTTTGACATGCTCATCAACTTCTAATCGCTTGAATCAATTCATGGAGAATTCATGGAAAAGTCAAAATCAGCCGATCGTGGGCCAGTCTCCTATCTATATACCGGACCGAAAATCAATTTTGAAGATCGAAACGTAAATGTTGATATCGCAAACGATATTTGGAAATTTCTTTTTATTTCCAGCTTTTTTAACCATCTACCAGGTAACATCCAACAAAAATTCCTATACGAAAAGTTCTCGCTAATATCTATCGTAAATTTGAAGTTCTAGGGGGGACAGCTGCCCCCCCCTTCCCTACACCCAAGCCTAAAACTTTTTTACGTTACGTTCAATCAGCTGTGGACAATCGAGGCGTGCGTCCTGAAAATTAGATCATTTTCCCCTCTTCTTTCTGTATTGGCTTGACAATGTATCCCAATCTTTGAATGTTTCTTCTTTTCTCGTGATAAATTCGTAGGCTTCTTCTTGGAACAATTCACTTGCGGCTGAAAGAGATGTTGCCTTACGATGTAAATTCTCTAGTTGCAAAAATTACGTTACTATTATAGTAAACTGCGTTATTGTAAACACTGCTTATAAATATTCAAAATATGGATGAATATGTAAACATGTAGATCAGCTAATTAGGTAAAAATATGTGGTATACTCATAGTAGGGTGTGTCCAGTTCAATAAAGTCAACATAAATTGACCTACTATGTAGATGGTGTTGTAGGTTTAGATCCATTAACAGCTTAAAAGCATGTATGAAGCAATCTCTTTTTGAAGATTGGGGGAAAGTTTTTACATCTGTCAGTGGGTTTTAATTAGTCCTAGTTTAATTGTCAAATGAGGAGATTCACTTGTTTCCTTTCCAGTATTTTACAATTCAATAATATCTGCTCAGGGGTTTCTTCTTTGTTCTTACAGTACCTGTAAAATAGGCTACTGGTAACTTCTCGATTTGGCTGCTTAATTTTATGTGAAAAGGAATGGTGGTTGAACTTAGCTGTGTTTGTACGAACTGTTTGGCACCACAAAAATACGTTTCGAAACAGCACTGAGCAAAGTCTTTATCCACACGACGAGCAATTTTGCAGTTTGGCTGATTATCTGTCGATACGGCGGGAATTCGAAATGTAAAATATTGACATAATGTCAAAAAAAAAAAAAAATCAAAGTTTATATTTTGACTGGCCCTCCAAGTGGGGGCCAGTTGGATCTGGTTTTGAAATTCAATCAAGGAAAATGGCAAAATACTGATAACAGGCAAATCAATAAAACAAATAAATCAGCTAAGATACTTGACCAATAAAAGGATAATAATTTTATTTTTTATTTTCTAGCCGTTTTTGTGGCAGTTGTAGCAGTCCACAGCTTTTCCTTCACTGCCGTTTCCTCCTCGAGTATTTCTCACCTTATAGCATAGCAACAGTTTATCCGGTAAATTTTATCTAGTTCTCGCCAGTCACCCCACTGTTTGAGACGCAACGCAACCGGACCTGAATGTTATGAAATGTAAAAACAAACATTTGGTTCCAGTGTATGGCGAAATTTAAATGTGCATCTGTCACGAGGACTTTCGTCGTTTCAGCGATGTTAACGTCGGGAAAACGCGGACAAAAGACACTTGACAGTTTTGTCATTTCAAAGTCTCGCAGAACTGATAGTGTAACTGTAACTGCAAGTGGCTCTTCAATTAATTCTGTTGGAAGGGGCGAACATGACAAATTCCGGACACTTTGCAATCTTCTGTTAACCCCTTAAGCGTCCAGAGTGATCATCCAACAACAACCCCACCCCCTACTCTGTTTCCGGAAAACCACATTGGTGCAATAAATGCCATTGACGACCGAATAAAGTGCGAGTTTCTGGAGAGGTCATGGAAACTGCCGATTGGATAGCAAATACCGCATTCTGTTCATTTAAAGAGGGGGAAAGATGAAAAAAGGTACTTGAACGATTCTCATTTGCAGAGTTTCCACTGGCTTGTATATTCTGCTGCCCAGAAAGGTCTTTTTTTTTTGCAAATACTGCCCATTTTTTGTAACTGGGACTAGCGGGGGTTCAAACAGACAGGTTCCCCTATAAAAGCTGGTCACAAAGACTGTCACTGAATTTGCTAGGTTATTGGGAAAAGATGGAGACCTGACAGTACATGATAATTCCCAGTACCATCGTGACGCGGTAGAAGCTGTAAAGTCGTTTCTAAGAGTCTACCATTTTCCGCAAGAATCTGTAAATAACCGCGTTAACAAACAGCGAATGAAGCAAGTAACAGAAAATAGAGAGAGGCTTAAGCCGATTCTGGAATCAATCATATTTCTAGGAAGGCAGAATATTCCACTGAGGGGCCATCGGATGATTGCAGCTTAGACATGGATGACATGCAGCTTTCAAACGAAGAAAACTTCCGAGAACTACTACGTTATCGTGTTGAAAGTGGCGACAGTAAATTAAAAGAACAACTGAAAACATTGGGAAAAATGCTACCTTTATCAGCAAAACAACTCAAAACCAGTTGATTGAGTGTTGTGCAAAAGAAGTCATAGGTGTCATTCTAGAGAGAGTAAAGTCAGCAAGGTAGTACATTATCATTTTCGATGAGACAACAGATGTGTCAAATTCATCGCAACTTAGTTTAGCTGTCTGCTATGCCTTCGATAACCATAGACGCGAGGACTTCATAGGTTTTGTTGACGTTCATCATGCCATATTTGAAAGTTTTTCTGCGGAAAAAAGTTGACTATCAACGGAAAACTGATTGGCCAGCTAGTTCTAAGCCTCTTGGAAGCTATGGGTTTGGGTCTACTTCACTGTGGTGGAATCGGGACGGATGGTTTTGCAACGATGATATCAAATAACTGTGGTGCTGTAGTGGAAATTCGGAAAAAAGCTAAAAACGCGTCTCGTTGTTTCTGCTTTAAACACGCCCTGAAACTTTCCTTGTCAAGAAGCTCAGTTGTTTTGAGCACCAGAAATGCCATACCTATTATATAGAAGCTGTTGCATTTTTTAATATATCGGCGAAGAGAAATTGCGTCTTGAATAAAGTTCTGAAAGCTAAGCTCACGAGAATGTGCGAGACAAGGTGGATCAAGCGGCACGAGTCACTTATGCAGTTTGTGTCAAAACTTCCAAAAGTCATCCAGTCTTTGGAAGACATCAGTCACTGGAGTAAATCAGTAACCGCTCTGAAGGCAAAGACGCTTGTGACAGCGTTACATAGTGCGGAATTCGTGGTTTCCCTTCAGTGACTACGTAGCATTTTCGCTGTGACCTTGCCTCTTAGTCGGCTATTCCAGAAGAAGACTTTGGACTTGGGTGCTGCCAATGGTAATGTATCCGATCTATTAGGTGTTCTGGAGAAACGACGGGAAACGTGTGACGAAGAGTTCGCATTAGTATTTGAGCAAGTAAAAGAATGGTCAGATGAAATCAAATTTCCTGTTGAAGTTCCAAGGACTACACAAAGACAGGTTCAACGAAATAATCCGCCTCATACTACACCTGAAGAATATTATCGACATGCTTTTTTTCTACCTATGCTCGACTCAGCCATAAGTGACTTAAAGAGCCGATTCTCAAGAGACAAGCTGAACTCTTTCAGGTTAACCATACTGCTGCCATGAAATATTGTGAATTGTACTGATGATTTGCTGTAATCTTCCATCAAAGAGATCTCTAGTATATACGTTCAACTTTTTGGCTTAACCGTGCTGTCTACCAGCGCAACGCTTGTTTTGGCAGAATCGCATGTTTGGAGAAGTAGAAAGGAGGTATTTTTCCTTGTTCAGCAGAAGAAACTGCCAAGGAATGTGACAGAGACCTATATCCTTATGTCAGCTCACTTCTTGCTATTTTCATATCTCTTCCAGTGAGCGTGGCATCTGCCGAGTGTAGCTTCTCAACTTTACGCAAACTGAAAACCTGGCTCAGAGCACAGATAGGGCAAACTAGACTCACTTGTTTGGCCCTCTCAATGTGCGCCGTGACATCGATATAAGTCTTGACAGGGTAATAGACAGGTTTGCGGATGATGAAGCCAGGAAGCTCGAAACTTTCTTGTAAACAATTGTCAGTTGATCAAGTATAGTTTTTGTAAGCATTATTGTAATATATGAAAACCCCATTTTCATTAAATAAAAGACCGACAGGGACACTTAAAACACGAAAAAAATCAGCCGACAAAAAGGACACTACCCCCACTCTTTTCGGTAGGAATCCCCTCCCCCCTAGAACGAAAGGCTGGATTCTTCCTTGACTAAGAGGAGGGCAGTTTATATCATAAGACACAATTTTCTCACGGATTTGCTTGAGTTCAGAGTCAATGTTTAGAAGCCTTGATGCGAGGCTTGAATATGCACCGGCTGGAATGACAGGAACCTCGGTAGGCAAAATAATCACGTAAGTAGGTGAAACAAAATCATCAGACTCACATTTCTGAAAGGTCTCTATTGTAACACCTGTTACAAGACATAACACCTGTTGACTCACACAAGGTTGCGCCATCCCCTATTACATAGCAACGGAATGTAACCATTTCCTAACACCTACATCTCTTAGTTTCCCCCTGTGAGTAAACTGAAGGAATTGCGTCATCCATATTACACATGGCCATTTTAAAACAGGGCACCTTTAAAACTATGGGATTGTGTCTCCCCAAAAGTAAACATTGTCGTAACACCTACTGACTACCGTGGAAACAGGGCTTGCGTCTAAAATCTTATGCCTATAAAACAATATATTTAAAACTATTATACCTATACTACTTATATCGAGCATGAAGAAAACTTCTGAAGTTGTGGAAAGTCTTGAGACCAGGGGATGAATTAACCACAAGAAGATCAAGACAACAGCGAGAATTCGGCATTCAGGGCGACGACCCTAAGATCGACTTTCGAGGAATGGGAATCCTCGGATTAAAGAATCAACTGTATTTGCCTCTATCGATCGTTACCACAGAGTGTGTTGAACTCAAATCCTTCGAAACCGAAGGTAAGTTCTAGCTCCACTGTACTGTAGCAACTTGTAAAATCAGCAAACAACAAGTTTCATAAACAAAAATCAGCGCACAACAAGTTCCATGAACAAAATCAGATTCGCGAGGACAAAAATCAGTGTACAAGTTTTACGGAGAGAAAAATCAGCATGTAACAAGTTTCACAAAAAGAAAATCAGCATGCAACAAGTTCCACGAACATAAATCAGCACCCAAGCAGTTCCGTGAAGAAAATCCGTTTCAGGACGAGAAGAAGTTACACGAAGAAAAAAAATCAGTAAGCCGCAAGTTTCATGAACAAAACATTAGCATGTGACAAGTTCCACGAATAAAATCAGCATGCTACAAGTTCCATGAATAATGTTTGGGCCTCGGTTGAATTGCTTGATAGGGTCCTCCGATGGTTAGGACCCCCTCCATTGGAATTGCTCGCTAGGGGGGCCCCGATTGAATTGGATACTTGAGTTATGGTTGAAATGGTGGCTTGGGTCCTCCGGTGGTTAGGGGAGCCACACTAGAAATGCTCGCTAGGGGCTCCTGTGGAATTGGATGCGTGGATCCCGTTTAAATTGGCTGCTAGGCCCTTCTGGTGGTTAGGACCTTTCATTGGAATTGCTCGCTAGGGTAGCCTAGTTGAATTGGATGTTTGGGTCCCAGTTGAATTGGTTGCTTGGGTCCTCCTGCGGTTAGGCTAGAGAAGCTTCGTCGGAAATGTTCTCTAGGGGCCCCGGTTGAATTGGATGCTTAAGACCGGCTTGAATTGGCTGCTAGGTCCCCCGATGGTTAGATCAGGACCCTCCGTTGGAATTGCTCGCTAGGGGGCCCCAGTATAATTGGATGCCTGGGCCCCGGTTGAATTGGTTGCTAGGATCCTCCGGTGGTTAGGTTAGGGGAGGGGGCCTCGTTGAAAATGCTCGCTAGGGCCCCAATTGAATTGGATACTTGGTCCTGGTTGAAATGGCTACTAGGGAACTCCGGTGGGTAGGGGGCCATGTTGGAATTACTTGCTAGGGGGCCGGTTGAATAGGAAGCTTTGCTCCCGGTTGAACTGGTTACTAGGGTCCTCTGGTGGTTAGGTTAGGACCCCGCGTTGGAATTCATCGCTAGGGGCACAGTTGAATTAGATACTTGGGCCCCAGTTGAATTGGTTGCTAGGGTTCTCCGATGGCTATGTTAGGGGCCCAGGAGTAGAAAAAGCCAATAAAGATAGTTCAGGGGTCAGACAAGTTTCATGAAAAAAAAATCAGGACGCAACAAGTTTCACAAACAAAATTCAGCGCGCAACCAGTTCCATGAACAGAATCAGATTCGCGAGGAGGAAAATCAATGTACGAGTTTTACTAAGAAAAAAATCAACATGTAACAAGTTTCACGATCATTAATTAGTACACAAGAAGTTCCGGGAAGAAAATCAGTTTCATAAGGGGAAAAAAATTCACGAAGAGAAAAAATACGCATGCAACAAGTTCCACGAATAAAATTAGCATGCTACAAGTTACATGAACAATGCTTGGGCCCCGGTTGAATTACTTGCTAGAGTCCTCCGATGGTTAGGCTAGGGCCAGGGTTGCCACCCTGACCTGGAAGAATTTACTAAATCTGAGAGGAAAAATTTACTAAATCGCATCTGTTTTTACTAAATGCTAAAAAAAATTCTTTGTGCGTGCGGCTATCGCCGCACGGGCACCATCAAGCATCAATTTTCCTATAGGAGGATAATCAATAGATTTCCACAATTTTTTTTTCCATTTTTCTTCTTTTTTTTCTCTTTTCCTCTTTTCTTTCGTTTTCATAGTATGATTGAAAATTCCGGAAACATATAAGTTCAAAAATCCTTTTTTTTTATTATTTGGATATACTACTGGATAGGCTTCATATTCCAGATGCGGTATATCCAAGACGTCAAACAGTAGTCTGGAATCTTAGATTCTGGAAATCCTTCTGGTGAAGCCCGGCTTTAAATTTATCAATGGTCTTCAGGTCATAAAATTCAGATCTTTTGAAATTTGTCCCCCAGTTTCCGTTTTTAGGTTTGAAATCTAAACCCTTCAATTTTGCATTTTTAAGAGGAAATTTGCCACTTTTAAAACACTAATTGGGCTGGTCTTTAAATAAGGGATAAGGTGCTTACAAAGATTTCTGGCAATTTTAAAGCAATTAATTTAGGATTTTTTAAACTGATTTTTTCTGGATTCTCTCTTGTTGGTATTCAAGCGAATGAAAAACCAATGCAGTCTATGTCACTTCAAAACGCAAATAACGTAATCGGCTACCGGTTTAGTTGTAAAAATTTGTAAACTAAAAGTGCACCTCAAATTAGGCTAGGGCTGCCAAGAAAAAGGAAACTTATATAACATACAATAATTAGTTAAAAAAAAAACATTGTGTCAATATTCTTCAGGTCAGGCAAATCATACAAATTGAAAAGTAGGAAGAAAAATATGTAGTCACAATTAAAAAAAAGTTGCACTCAAAAGGCTTTAATCGTCCTCGGCCTCATGCTCTACAATCTCTGTAATTCTTATAAAGTGAACAAGACCTTTCAATTTCCAATCAAAGAAGCCCCCTCTTAATTTTATACGAGAATTTCTTACGCAAGAACCATGTATGTCCCCAGGGCTAAATTTACAACGCAAGCCCCCAGGCCCCGGAGGCTGTATCGACCCTGAAATGTTTGTTATCTGAATTTTGAACTTCTTTTAACAAAATGGCTATCCCGAAATTTTGACCGGATGCACCTCGGAAAAAAGGCGTGGTGGGGGGCTAGTTGCCCTCCGGTCACTCTTGACTCTTTAAAAAAGGCATTAGAAATTCCAATTTCTAATCAAATGAGCACCCTCTAAAGTTTATACAACCATCCCTTCCATATGAAGTGCCTCTGGAAAAAAATTAATAATAATAAAACATTGGAGACTTATGGTCTTTACTATAAGCATCGTTATGGCGTTACCTCTGACTTGCTGAAAGCCTGCTCATTTTGGTTTCTTAATTATTTTTATAGATTTATTTCTAACTTAATTTTTTTGTCAATAATAATGTATAACAACTGTAGTCAATAGTATTTACCTGAAGCTATCAGAATACAAATTTTGGTTTTTATCGTTTTTAACTAAAAAATTCCATTGCTCATCCTTACCTGGTTCTTGCTTTTTAAAGGAATTTTTGTTTTAAGTTGTATGTTTTTCTAATAACATCCAGTTTCTTCAAACTGAAGCTTTTTGAATAAATTTTTGACCTTTGTTCGTCTTTTGAAAAAGATTATTTTTTTTCGAATTCGCTTCTATATACTTGACAATCGGTACTTATAAATTTGCAAGAGAAATATTCCAAATAACGATAAACTGCTTAAAAGTACTTCAAAGGTAACTATTATGTTGAAGATGACACATATAAAAATAAACTAGCATGATAATCACTCAAAATACACAATAACAAATATAGACAATCAACTAATAGCCCACTAATCAAAAGCAAAAGAAGAATAATTAGTTTGCAACAGCAAAACTACATTAAATACATCAAATAGTTCAATATTCATCTCTACCTCCTGTAAAATGTTAGCCGTTTGCTTCTCTTTCAGGAATTTTTTTTTATTGTATTTAATTTTAATTTCATCAATGACAGAATTTCAATTAGAAAGTTCGATTTAAATACTTTGTATTCTTCTGTTCATATAAAACATTATTTCGATTTTTTTTTCTCGCCAGAATGCACTCTTTGACACTTAATCAAAGAACTTGATGCACCAAAGCATTTCCTACATACATCACACTTAAATGATTTCTCACCAGTATGTAGTATTCGGTGCGCATTCAAGTTGCTCGATGTAGAAAAGCATTTCTTGCATTCCTCACATTTAAACGGTTTCTCACCGGAATGAACTCTTTGATGCCTATTTAAATTTTCCAATCGAGAAAAGCTTTTCTTACATACATTACATTTGAACGGTTTCTCACCCGTATGTACTTTTTGATGACAATTCAAATGGGCCAATTGAGAGAAGCTTTGCTTACATATATTACAGTTAAACGGTTTCTCATGAGTATGTACCCTTCGATGCACATTTAAGTGGCTTGATAAAGAAAAACATTTGTTACATAACTCGCATTTAAACGGTTTCTCACCGGTGTGCACTTTTTGATGGCTTTTCAAATGGCCCAGTCGAGAGAATCTTTGCTGACATATATTGCACTTGAAAACGGTTTCTCACCAGTATGTACTCTTTGATGCGTAATCAAAGTGGAAGATAGAGAAAAACACTTCTTACATATATTACATTTAAACGGTTTCTCCCCGGTGTGTACTCTTTGATGAGCAACCAAAGTACTTGATACACTAAAGTATTTCTGACATAAATTACACTTGAACGGTTTCTCACCAGTATGTACTCTTTGATGCATATTCAAGTTGTTCAATAGAGAGAAGCATTTCTTACACGCCTCACATTTGAACGGTTTCTCACCTGTATGGACTTTTTGATGCCTATTGAAATTGCCCCATATAGAAAAGCTCTTCGTGCATACATTACATTTGAACGGTTTTTTGCCAGTATGCACTCTTTGATGCTTAGTCAAACTACTTGATTCAGAAAAGCATTTCTTACA
>JAQQPU010000679.1:0-32702 GCA_029168905.1 Artemia sp. Kazakhstan ARC1039 | reverse complement strand
GTGTTTAACACCCCGGAAAATGTCCCTTCTTCACGAAAAATACCCTCACACGGAAAGTAACCCCCGCGGAAAATACCCCCTCCTTGGGAAATACCCTGGCGGAAAATACCCTTCCCCCTGTGGAAAACAAGGTTTCTAAATTTGAAACTTTTATTTGAGTTGTTTTTAGTTTTGTTGAAAAGTGCTAAGGAATGGGAAAAAGAGGAATTTACACACCAGAAGTATCTTAAAAACTTAGAAAAAAACACAAATCTATTTGTGTTGAAAAGACTTCCATATAACTTCTGCAGTTTTTGGCAGTAGCGGGTGCCAAATTAAAAAAATAATTGAGGAAGAAAAAAAATTAGGCGAACAATCATCAAAATTAATCTAAACCATATGGCACCAAAAGGTTTAAGAAGGTTTGGCTATCCTTTGAGAGGATAGTTGGTTTTGGGAACCAACAAATTCTAAATTGTTTAGGTTTTTACGGACAAAAGCGTTGCCAAATTCTACGAATTTGTTTTTCTTATCTTCCAAGTGTAAAACTACCATAAATCACCATTAACAAATAATGAAACCCAAAACTAACAGAAATTACAACAGATAGCCTAGTCAAACTCAAAACGAGCAAAAAGTAAAAGGAGTATGGCTGACAGCACCCATATCTTCTTCAGAGCAGAAAATAATTTGCACTTTACTTAAAAAAAAAAAAAAAAAAAAAAACCTGTACTGTCAGTTTGATATACACATTCTGATATCTATTCCTTATAGGCGTAATGCTTCTTTAGTTGTTAAAGTAAAAAAAGTGAATACATTTAAAATGTATTTTGTTTTCAGGAAAGTGCAAATTATGCTCTGGTCTTGAGGAGGTGTGGGAGTTGTCAGCCCTACTCATGCTAATTATTCCCATTTTGAGTTTGAATAGGTTATTTATTGTAATTTCTGTTCTTTTTGGGTTTAATTCATTTATTGATGGTGATTTATGGTAGTTTTACGCTGGGAAAATTATTTGAATTTATTTCTACTGATTTTTGGCTTAACTAGGCTGTTTACTATTCTTTAACAAACTTGTTTTGTGGAAAAAGTTTTTTATATTAGTTTCCGTTCATTTTTTATTGACATCGTCTTTTTCATGTAAGAAATTATTTTATATCTTTTTAATTTTTTTTTCTACTATACTCCATAGTTTTTACTTTGAAAATCATTTGGCTTTATTTCTGCTTATTTTTGGTTTAATGAGGCTCTTTACTTTTCTTTATAAAAATTATGTTTCCCATTAACAAATACTATCTGTAAATAATTGAATAAAAAAAAAAAAAAAAAGTTTTCAACTGAAAGTGAGGAGTAACATCAAACCTTAAAACGAACTGTAATTATTAGATATATGAAAGGGGTTGTCTCATCCTCAAGGTGTTGTCTCCATGAAAAAATCCGATACTTGTGTGTTATACGCCACTGACTCAAGATTAAGATGTGTAAAACTCGAGAACAAACTGGTTTCTTTGTTAGTTTTTTTTTCAGCTTAGCGCGAGACAAGACAAAGACAAGTGACAGAATATATGGGAAATATATAATTTGGGCTATATATTTGCACATAGGGGGGGGGGATAAAGTATTTGGATAGTTTGAAGTCAGAAAACAATTCTTTCTAGGTATATGGCCACTAAAAAATTACAGAAGAATAGCGAGGTATCAGGAAATTTTGTTTACTAAAAAAAAAAAAAAAAAAAAAAAGTATAAAGTAAATGTAATGTTTCATTTAAGTGTTCTATGATGATCGCTGATCAAAGTTTATGTTATTTATGTCTTTCATGTGTGTTATTTTGCTGTGTTCATGGCCGTATATTTGGCTTTAAAATACACTTATTTATCTATCTATCTAATCTGCAGAATAATTGTACCAAACACATTTTGCATGCAGACCCGCTATACCTTACCCCCTCCCCTCTAATGTGCAAATCTATAGCCCAAATTTATTTCTAAAGTAGCGAAGAAACTAACGAAAAAACCGGTGTGTTCTCGAATTTTACACAGCGTAGACTTGAGTGAGTGGCGCATAATACGCAAGTACCAAAATTCCTTCCCCCAACGGAAAGTAAAAAAATAAAACTCAAATAAAATTCTCAAATTTGGAAAGCCTTATTTTCCACGGGGGGGGGGGGGGTTTTTCCGGGGGGTTTATTTTCCGCATGGGGGGCCCCTGTTATTCCCGGGGGGTAATCACGGGGGGGGGTAAACGCCGGCAACCGTGTGTGTATATATATATGTATGTTTGTATATAGAGTGAAAGTTTTAAAATTAGATTCAACCGTATTAAATATGCCTTACTTTCTTTTTTAATTTTATAATCATATTTTAGGGTTTGCTTGGCCATGTATCCCGTTCAACTAAAAGCTATCTTAACCGACTTGGTGTGTTCACAGTTTCTTCGCTCCACGCTTACATTTGTGCTCGTTCACCTTCCTTGCTCAATAATTTGCTAGCTGGAAGAGGTGCTACTAGAAGGAGGTCCGTTGCACAATCGTTGTCTCGTTCTAATTCTTTGGGTTCAAGACGGGGGCCCTCCCAGTCTCAAGACACAGGGGATACTGAACGATTTTTTACCGTTAGCCTGCCGGATGGTCAGGTGAGTTTCCTAAATTTATCATCATCTCTCTTTTGTAGAAGCCAGTATTTTAAGGAATTGAAAGGGACGATTATAGTTAATTTTCTAAGTTAATTTATAACATTACAAAATTCCACTATGTAATCGGAAAGTAGTTTTCTAAATGCAATTTTGAGATAAGGGTGGTGAATTAGAGGAAAATGTTGAAGGAATAATGGCACGGAAAATAATAATGAGTAGGCTGTTGGGTAATACAACAATTCTCAAGCTTTCGAATGACTCTAGGTAAGTGAATTTGGTTTAAAAAGATTGCCTACTGTGTTCGTTTTCTAACTAATGGTTGTCAGTTTTTTTTTTTGTTTTTTTTTGCCTTGCAAAAGAGTCAGTGTTACCAATTCATAAACTTTATTCTCCAGTTAAGGAAGCTGAACTGTGTCAATTAAGTATATACCACTTGTTTTAAGTGCAGCCTAAGTGAGAAGTGAAATTCAAACTAATGCAAACCCGCCCCAAAGTAACACTAATATAACCCGTTTTCTCTTTACTTATTATCAAATTTAAACTTCAATTACTGACAAAATTTGGAACAGTTCCCTGTAAAAGGTTGAAATAATATTGGCATTAACCATGTGCCATTTTCTAATCTTCCCCTTTGAATAGGAATCTGATGTTGCCAAATTGAACTAATTCGAACTCTTTGTAACAGTTACTTGTCCGTTGGATGTCTTTGTTTATCTTTCCACCTAAATTTCATTAAAAAAAATTGATCCCTCTAGTTCATTTTCCCTTGCAGCAAGAGAGAGTATTAGACCAATAGATTATTTGGGAAAACATATAAGATTATCGCAAATAGCCAATCTTTATCCTCTATTTTCTAAATCAGTGGTTCTCAAACTTATTTAGATACTCTACACCTTTTTACCCGCAAAACATTTTAGGTACCCCCTCTCAGTTACCGGTACTAAGTAAACTATAGTTAAAGTATAAATAAAATTGCCAGTCCTAGAGGTAAAGTGTTGTTTGATTTATTTGTTGGCCGACCGCGTACCCCCTAAAAAATTTTGCTTACCCCCAAGAGGTACGCGTACGACAGTTTGAGAACTACTGGTCTAAATACTTGATATGTATATTTTTTCTAGTGATTTTAAAAGTTTGAAAAGTCACAATTGGTAAATGCTTTTTTCGTCATTGTAGTTTTAGCAATTGTTTATTTACATACATAACGTCAAAATTATGTTTATCTACATACATAAAATAGGAATTACGAGTATATAAGAAAAAAAGAAGACACAATTGCAACTTGTAGTGTATTTGTTATCTCCTCTTAAGGGTATTTGTACTCTACTTTCTACGGGTCTCACGCTCTCTAGCTTTCCTATATGTATATTTTATGCCCCATATATAAGGAATAGCCTTATACAAGAATGGAGCAAATGTAGGCTACCTGCTCATGCAGTATATGAGAATGAAGTCAATGGGTTTAACTTTTTTTTCTGTCAGTGTTAGGGCCTGGCATGGTTTAGGATATAGCATATATCAATGCTATCCTAGCATCGTTTCTAAATATAATCGCGTGGCGAAATTTCTAGATATTTTGAGGTGGATTGTAGCAACTCTTAAATATATTAATTTGGATTTTAAATAGAAGGCGAAATCTGTTAGTCCAGTAGTCCGAAC
Source organism: Artemia sp. Kazakhstan ARC1039 (assembly GCA_029168905.1). Classification (NCBI taxonomy): domain Eukaryota; kingdom Metazoa; phylum Arthropoda; class Branchiopoda; order Anostraca; family Artemiidae; genus Artemia; species Artemia sp. Kazakhstan ARC1039. The sequence goes on along the minus strand of JAQQPU010000679.1, from coordinate 28,438 downwards.
CTTTAATGTGCTGTTTATATATTTGAACACATTTCTAATATGTTAAGATCTATTAATAAAGAACTAATTACAGATTAAATGCACAGCACTAATCCCCACAAAGGACCCCGTGACCTGTAATCGGTGGGTGAGGACACACACGTCATTTAAAATTACAGAAGGAAATAAAAAAAAAAGATAATAAAAAAGTAGATAAAGTTTCATATGGATCGTAATATCATTGAGCAAAACTAAACAGATATATTTGTATTACTTTTAATATGTATTTATCAGAATCATAAATCGTCAGGTCCTCAAATGAGACCCAGAGTGTTCAGTTATAAAAGCTCTGTAAAAGTTTTAAGTTGTGTTTCTTCAAAATAGGGGTGTACTTCGAGTGGACGGTCAGACAGTTAAATGTTATATAAATATGCAGCTGTATGAATATTATTTGAATTTATAAGAGAAATTATAAAAATCGTTATATCTTCTGAGAGAAAAAGCTGAAGACCCATCCTCTCCCCCTGTGTGTGTGTCACTTCAACGTAATAAACGCCTTTTCGAATGAGTAATATGTGAAATATATCTAATTACCCCTTATTGTGAGTATTTATAGAACCAGGAAAAGATACGTATTTGAAAATATACATCTCCGTTGCTCAGATACCTCTTCATAACTACCTCTCTGCTTTCCAAAGAGTGCATTAGTGACTTCGCCAGGTCCCACTTAGGGTAATAGAGGAGTTTCTTTGCCATGTTTGTAAAAAGATGAGAATTTATTACTTTGTTAGACATTTCCTAATAACGTCCTGTAAGTAAATGTTCAAATACTAACCAACAATGTAGAAAAAGGGAGTTTTTACAAAAAAAAAAACACCAGAAGAGCTTGCTTTTCGGGGTTATTCCAAAATATGTAGTTTATAAAAATCGGAATGTATGACAGACTTGACGAAAATTTGAGTCAGCATCTCTGAAAACCGGACACATGAGGTTTCAAGCTCCTATCTACAAAACTACAAAATTCTGGGTTTTCAGAGGCAGGGCTGTAGTTAAGTCTAGGTGAAGAGCCATATGCCTTCCGGGTATTGTTTATTTTTTCAAACTACTTCATGTAGAAGGGGTGATTGTAGAAACATGGGAAGGAGCTCATTTGATTGGAAATTGCAAGATCTAGTGCCCTCTTTATCAGTCGAAAGTGACTAAAGGGTAGCCACCCCTCCCATGTAATGTTTGCTACTAGAATCCTCGTAACCCGCCAACGCATCTAATCAAAATTTTAAGGCAGCTGTTTTGTTCGGGATAGTCGAAAGGTCTAATAAGCATGTCTTCGGGACACTGTGACCCCCTGAAGTTCTCAAGGCAAGGGGTATAAATTATGGAAATTGTCAATTGTTAACAGATACATAGTGGTTATACACACAGTGGCTTGAAAACTTTAGGGGTCGCTCTCTGGGTCAAAACGGTCCTCTTCTTATTATGTGGGTGGCTAGGGAACTTGCCAAAAAAGTGTAACTCCCTCATCGGTTTGAAGCTTAAAAAAGTTATTCCTGGGCCAAAAGGTGCCGATTTTGCAAAAATGGGACCCAATACAGTGTCAAAAAAGCGCCAACCAACTTTTTCCCCGGCCACTTCGTATGTCTTGTAAAACATGAGAGCTGGCTCATTTGACTGAAAATTGGAATTCCTAGTGCCTTTTTAAGAGCTAAAAGAGATGTCCGATCAACTACAATCTCTTAGGTATCGCTCGCTATGCCAAGATTCCAGGAGCGATAGCACTGCCTAAATAAAGTACGATGTGGGCACAATGTATTATTTATTTTTCTTTTGTCTTCTTCTTCTTTCTTCTCCATACCCGGGTACTTCGTATCCAAGGAGTTGTCGTAGAAGGGCTCATTCGATTGGAAATTGGAGTAGCTAGTGCCCTTTTTAATAGTCGAAAGTGATTGGAGGGCAACTATCCCCCCCGCCCATCATTCCCCCAAATATATCCAATCAAAATTTTGAGATAGTCATTTTGTTCAGCGTAGTTGATTTCCAAATAGAAAATATCTTTTTGAGGAGGACACTCCCCCAAAACCCTCGGGGCAAGGGTTGTAAGTTATGCTCTGGGGGCATATAAGGTTTTTATAGAAGGCGTTGTCGTAGAAACTTCAAAAAAGGCTCATTCGATTGGAAATTCAAAGTGCCCTTTTTAATAGTCGAAAGTGTTTGGAGGGCAACTAGCCTCCCCTTCCCAGGTCCACCTTTTCCCCAAACACATCCAATCAAAATTTTGAAATAGCCATTTTATTCAGCGTAGTTGATTTCCTGATAGAAAATATGTTTTTGAGGAGGAAACTCCCCTAAAACCCTCGGGGCAAGGGTTTTAAGTTATGCCCTGGGGGCATATAAGGTTTTTATAGAAGGCGTTATCATAGAAACTTCAAAAAAGGCTCATTTGATTAGAAATTCAAAGGGCTAGTGCCCTTTTTAATAGTCGGAAATGATTTGAGGGCAACTAGCCCCTCCCCCCCACGCCCATCATTCCCCCAATCAAATCGAATCAAAATTTTGAAATAGCCATTTTGTTCAGCGTAGTTGATTTCCAGATAGAAAATACGTTTTTGAGGAGGACACTCCCCTACAACCCTCGGGGCCAGGGTTTTAAGTTATGCCCTGGGGGTATATAAGGTTTTTATATAAGGCGTTATCATAGAAACTCCAAAAAAGGCTCATTCGATTAGAAATTCAAAGAGCTAGTGCCCTTTTTAATAGTCGAAAATGATTGGAGGGTAACTAGCCCCTCCCCACGCCCATCATTCCGCCAAACACACGTTGTCGACGTTGTCGTAGAAACTTCAAAAAAGTCTCATGCGATTGGAAATTCCAAGGGCTAGTGCCCTTTTTAATATCGAAAGTGATTGGAGGGCAAGTGATTGGAGTAAAAGTAAGACGTTGTCGTAGAAACTTGAAAAAAGTCTCATGCGATTGGAAATTCCAAGGTCTAGTGCCCTTTTTAATATCGAAAGTGATTGGAGGGCAAGTGATTGGAGTAAAATTATACCTTTGAGCAGGACACTCCCCCTACAGTCTTCAGGGCAAGGGTTATAAGTTATGCCCTGGGGGCATATAAGTTTTTATTGAAATCTTTGTCGTAGAAACTTGAAAAAGGGCTCATTGGATTTGAAATTCAAAGGTCTAGTGCCCCTTTTAATAGTCGAAAGTTATTTGAGGGCAACTAGGCCCCCTCTCTCGCCCACCTTTTCCCCAAACACATCCAATCAGAATTTTTAGATAAATTATTCAATGTAGTTTTCAGGTTTTTGATCAGGTCTTCGAGGATGACAACCCCCTCACAGCCCTCAGGACAAGGGTTGTAAGTTATGCCCTGGGGTCATATAGAGTTTTTATAGAACGCGTTGTCGTAGAAACTTCAAAAAGGGCTCATTCGATTAGAAATTGAAATGGCTAGTGCCCTTTTTAATAGTCGAAAGTAATTGGAAGGCAACTAACACCACTTCCACGCCCACCATTTCCCCAAACACATCCAATCAAAATTTTGGGATAGCCATTTTATTCCACGCAGTTAAAGTTCAGGAAATTATACCTTTGAGCAGGACACTCCCCTCACAGTCTTCAGGGCAAGGGTTATAAGTTATGCCCTGGGGGCATATAAGTTTTTGTTGAAATCTTTGTCGTAGAAACTTGAAAAATGGCTCATTCGATTTGAAATTCAAAGGTCTAGTGCCCTTTTTAATAGTCGAAAGTGATTTGAGGGCAATTAGCCCCCTTTCTCGCCCACCTTTTCCCAAAACACATCCAGACATTCCCCCACAGCCCTCAGGCCAAGGGTTGTTGTAAGTTATGTCCTGGGGGCATATAAGGTTTTTATAGAACGCGTCGTGGTAGAAACTTCAAAAAGGGCTCATTCGACTGGAAATTGAAATGGCTAGTGCCCTTTTTAATAGTCGAAAGTGATTGGAAGGCAACTAACACCCCTTCCACGCCCACCATTTCCCCAAACATATCCAATCAAAATGTTTAGATAACCATTTTGTTTCACGCAGTTTAGAGTTCAGGAAATTATACCTTTGAGCAGGACACTCCCCCCACAGTCTTCAGGGCAAGGATTATAATTTGTTCCCTGGGGGCATATAACGTTTTTATTGAAATCTTTGTCGTTGAAACTTGAAAAAGGGCTCATTCGACTGGAAATTCAAAGGGCTAGTGCCCTTTTTAATAGTCGAAAGTGATTTAAGGGCAACTAACCCCCCTCTCACGCCCACCTTTTCCCCAAACACATCCAATCAAAATTTTAGACAGTCATTTTACTCAACGCAGTTGAAAGTTTTGGAAATTAGGTCTTTAAGGATGACAACCCATCCCCCTCCCCCACAACCCCCAGGGCAAGAATTGTAAGTTATGCCCTGGGAGCATGTAAGGTTTTTATAGAAAGCGATGCTGTAAAAACATCCAAAAGGGCTCATTCAATTGAAAATTGAAAGGGCTAGTGCCCTTTTAATAGTCGAAAGTGATTGAATGGCACCTAACCCCCCTCTCACGCCCACCATTTCCCCAAACACATCCAATCAAAATTTTGAGATATCCATTTTGTTTAACGTAGTCGAAAGTTCTGGAAATTAGGTCTTTTAGGATGATAACCCCATCAGAGCCCTCATTTTAAGGGTGTAAGTTATGCCATGGGGGCATATAAGGTTTATATAGAAAGTTGTTGCAGAATTTTTAAAAGGGGTTCATTTGATTGGAAATTTAAATTGCCCTTTTTAATAGTCCAAAGTGAGTGGAGAGTAATTAACCCCCCTCTCACGCCCACAATTTTCCCAAGTATGTTCAATCAAAGTTTAGAGATAGCCATTTTGTTCAACGCAGTTGAAAGTTCTGGAAATTATGTATTTAAAGATGAAAAACTCCCCGGAGTCCCCAGGGCAAAGGTTGTACGTTATGCCTTGGGGGCATATAATGATAGAGTTGTCGTAAAAGGGGCTCATTCAATTGAAAATTGAGAGGGCTAGTGCCCTTTTTAATAGTTAAAAGTGATTGGACGGTAACTAACCCCCTCTCACGCCCACCATTCCCCCAAACACATTCAATCAAAGTTTAGAGATAGCCATTTTGTTCAACGTAGTTGAAAGTTCTGGAAATTATGTTTTTAAGGATGCCAAACCCCCAAGAGTCCCCCGGGGGGGGGGGGGGGGGAGTTACGTGGAAGGATCTTTCTATGGAGGAACTTCTAATTGGGGAAGGAAATTTTCTATGAAGGGGGCATCGGATTTCCCAGCATTATTTGAAAAACGATCAGAAATTAAATTTTAAAAAACAAGTTTTTTCAACTGAAAATAAGGAACAACATTAAAACTTAAAACGAACAGAAATGATTACGTATATGAGGGAGGCCTCCTCCTAGTCAATACCTCGCTCTTTACGCTAAATTTTTTTTAGTACTTTCAAAAGAGGTAAATATTCTAATTAAACGGCCTTTGTGATTTAGAGGGCATTCTTAAAGAATTGGAACAAAGTTCAAATTTCAGCGTAAAGAGCGAGGTATTGACTAGGGAGAGTCTCCATTCATATACGTAATAATTTCTGTTCGTTTTAATTTTTAATGTCGCTCCTTACTTTCAGTTGAAAAACTTTTTTTTTTAGTTAATTTGATATAGCTCCAACCTCTCCTCCAAAGTCATAACTCAACCTCAACCTGACATTTTCCTTCAAATTTATCTGACAGTTTTAACTCGATACCCCAAGCCGTTCACAACATATTGTAGATACGCTGTTTTGATAACCTGACAATTTTGATTCACCCCGCTACTTAATGTTGGAGACTTAATAAGTTCCATAAAACCAAGGATGATGGTAGTGGATTCGGATAAATTGAAAGAGACTTGTGTGTATCCAGGTTATCGAAATAGAACATCTTCAGTATCTCAGGAATGGCTCGGAGAATACTCCTCAAACACAAGGTCTTTAGTCTCTCGCATACCCTCCCTTCTTTTCCCCAATAGTTCCCGAGATATTGCAGATAGTCTATTTTGATGGCCTGGATGCGCCCAGTCTCTTTCGACTTACCTCTACCCCATAACCCTGCCTTGGTTCAGGTTTTGATCCCTGCTTCTTTAAGGTTGCATTACAGGCAACCAGTACCTGCCCCTGTAAAAAAGACCTGGCAACCGAAATGTCGACAATTGTCGACGCACTGTGTATCATCAATAGTTCTGTGGGATATTTATGCTTTTTATCCCTGACAATATTTACTTCAGTTCAGGAGTGAACTTTTGGTTCGAAAATCGACACTTTTATATTAGATATAATTTTTGTTTAAATATTGTTTGTGCCTTCATGCTACCATCAGGTGTTCAGAAAAAGCCATTTAGTCTTGTATAATTATTTTTATGTATTGATAAACAAGAAAAAAAAATATAGAAGAATTGGATGTTGCACTCTATTACTTATTCAATGTTTGTGTTCAAACATAGTAGTCGTAAGATTTATAATACAGATTTTCCTGTCATTTCTACAAAGCGGCTATTAATTGTAGTCCTGTAAAAAAAAAAATAAAAAAAGGACTTTACTGACAAGGTAAATTAACTGCAGTTAGGGACACACCCATTTGAAATATTAAACTGTTATGGACCTTGCTTGCTAAGGGTGGTAATTTTTTTATAGTGGAATTTGTATGTCTTTCTACCAAGGGCGTATCTAGGATCTTTGTCCGAGGGAGATTTGTTTGGGGGGGGGGGGGGGCGGGGTTACAAAAAAAAATTTAAAAAAAGCCTCAAAAACTTGTTTCTATGCAGTTTTTTACGCTTTGCGAGACGGATAAAAACTGGGTGGGGGGGGGGGAGGGTCAAACCTTGACCCCTATCCTGGATACGGCCTTGATTTTCACTAATTTAAGAGTTTGGTCTATTTTAAGAAAAGGGTCACAGTTGCCCTGTCAGCAGTGACATAAATAGATGAGCGATGCTTAAAAATAACTTAGGATATCTTCACAAAGCTAATACAACCCTTTCCCAGGTCTTTCCTGGGGTTCATGCAAAAATAGACATGGACTAGGTCCATGTCCTCTTCCTGCGACTGCATGTAAACAAGTAAATAAACTAGAATGATTAGACGTAGAGAACTTCTACAGTCGTTAAATTTTATATAATGTGACGTTTTTTTCTGCAACAAAAATACGTCTAGCCTGTGGTTCAGATAGGTTACCCCTGACCTATATGGAAATCTATTTCAGCTTTATGAATATGTTCCGTCGTCATTGATAATTATGTTTTCTTGAGGATTTCTTTGTTACTACACATAAAGGTCTATTACTATAACCACTCGATGTACATTATGATACTCGTTATTTATTATCCGACTATTAGTGTAATTATTTCGCATTGTAGTGTTAGTTTATAGCTTTCTGACCATACTGGAATGTTTCATTCTTTCTTTATGTATAAATGGCTTCAATTTACTCCCTATATGCAGCTTAGACGTATTTACAACTATATACTACAATAGTAAATAATAGCCTATGCCATTTCAAATGTAACAATTTATATTACATTTTTTAGCGGCATTTGCTCTTCCTTATTACACAATTGCTTCACTGAAGATTGGCTGTTTAAAACAAAGACAATGTAACATAAAAGGTGATCAGTTATAGTGATACTAGCCAAAGACCCTATTGGACGATGGACATTAAAAAGAAGCAAATTGTAGCCTATAGTCCTATGAGAGGACATGAGAAAAACATTACACTCCTTCCTCGAAAATAAAATTTGGATTTCTCTTACCCTCTCTCCCCCCCCCCTGAGAAAAACAGCCCTCTTGAAGGTATTAGCTTCATCAGCTAACAAGCTGTGAGATTAACAAAATTAAGTATAAAATTCGTCACTAATTTAACTAATGCCCGTGCCACATTATAGTCACACTTATCGATAAAATCAAAATTACGCACGGCAACAGTGCCAATTACGTTCGCCGTTCGTAATTTCTCGAGTTGAACATTGTTCAACTTTCAAACATAAATTTCTTGACTGACCAATCAGAGTCAAGGTTTAAGGCATAATTTTTAAAACTAGAAAAGATGGAAACTTAGAACAGTGGTTTTCTATCTGGAGAGAGGAATCTGACGAAAGTTAAGAAGACTTGGTATTAGTAGAGAACAGTTGGACACAAATTACTGTTGGTGTAAACTTTTTAAACTAATTTCTTGCAGTTTTAATTTTTCACTTTTTAAATACAAGTATGACGCTAAGATCACGAAAATTGCCTTGTTATTCATGATATTTGGCTTTCTTTATCGATAGATGTGAATATGATGTGGCAAGGGCATACACTTACCGAGCATATGTGTAATGAAAAATTCTCGCTCCGACGTCAGATAACCGTTGTATAACGTTAAGGAAAACGTGTAAAACATAAATTCAAAGACAAAAATTAGGCCCGTTTTTTAGCACTAAGATCTTACATCTAGATCTTACATCTTTCTGCAAAGATTATCGTTTTTTAACTAATATTTGTTCTAAGATCTTACAGCTCACTGATGTTAGCAAAAAGTGTGGAGAACGCCACTGTTCTGCCATGTAGAACAATGATGAGAGAACTTTGATGATCTACTCATCATTGTTCTGAGACCGCTGATCAGAGCAGAATGATGAAAGACGTTTGCATAAAACGACCAAAGATGACAGATATTTGTTCAAAGATTTCCCTTTTAAGCGTTTTCTGACAAAAGATGTAAGATCTTAGCACATTGATGAGGTAAAAAACAGCCCTATTATAACGTTAGATGAAATGAAATACAAGGACAAAATCGAAATGGCAAAAGATCTTTAAACAAATATAAATGTTCTATTTATAGAATGTTGTCTGATCATGACGCAAGGGGGACTTCTTCCCTTCCAAATTTTTGAATAAAGAGAAATTAATGAAAGGAATAAGTCCCCTATTGTCCTCCAAACAAGTACCCTGATGGGAGGAGTATTTTAGGTTTAGCCACCTCAAAGATTTTGATATTTTAAACTCCCAATAGCCAACTGATATATTTATTTCATATATAGTTGTTAACCTCGGTATGAGTGTCCTGTCCCTACAAAAGTCTTTAGTTGGTATATATTACGTTAGATTTTAAGAGGGTCCTAGGTAAAGAATTACATGAGAATCGAAGATCGGCCAAAAGTGACAATATTAAGTTTCGCAACTTAAATTCAAAATCCATTCGTTTCTAACTGTTTTTGTTTTTAGTCTGTAAATGTTGCGATTCGGGATGGAATGACGGTTGAAGAGTTTTTATCAGCAGCTTGCAATCGACGAGGAGTAAATCCAGCTGAACACTTTGTGAGAGTCAAGAAACGAAGGAATATGGACGCGTCCAATCACTTTGTTCCTCACCGTGGCGATCCAATAGATTCTTATGTAAGGCAGATATCTGAAGAATTAGACGTTTAAATGCATATCACCCTTTTAGACCCAAGATAAGGAAAAAAAAAATACCAATTGATATAATGTTATGTCTATGTTTTCTTCACCAGTGGTTCTCGCGCTTATTTTTTATCTAGAGTAACTTTTCACGCATACATAATATAGCTCTCCTATTCTAAGACCATTAAAATTTGTGGGAGTTCTTTCGGTGGTCAATTTAAGATTGTATTATCTTAATCGCAGGAAATCAATCTAGATTAGCATCAATGACTGGTAGATTTGCTTTCACCTCTATTCTAGACACTAGAAATATATTCCATATTGTGTTTTCCATTCTTCCTTGTTTTGTTTCTCACTGTAAATGACTTATCTAACTATTTTATTATTTTGAATATTATATTCAAAAGAAAATAAGACTACCCACAAGTTTCTTGTCAAAAATTCCTTGAAAGGACAAGCTTTTTTTATAATGGACTAAAAAATTTTCGCTCAATAAAAAGTAATATTTTTATAGTCATTACACCTTCTTCGTTGCTTGTTTAATGTAAAAATTATATCGGGAATACATAATATGTCTTTCTTTTAATAGGGATCTCATTTTAGTATTTATGTATATATGTAATACCTTTCAATTATAAATGCAGAAATTAATCATGTTAGCAATACGGACTTGAGTAGCATAAATTATGATTTAAAATTTTGTTCAAGATTATTTGTTGCGATTTTTTTTTTTTGTCAACTGGAAGATAAATTTTGTGAAATAATTAAACTTTTCAGTCATTTATTAAAATGGTTACAGTTCCAAATGGTTTCAACTCCAAGTGAAAATTCGGTAAAATTAAGAGTGAGGGTTTTTATATTACCTTAAGATGTAGTTGATTAACGTGAACGAAACTCTTAGGAATAGATCCAGAGCCTAAACTATGCTCGGGAAAGGTCTTATGAAAAATATACCCCCCATCCCTTCCCCTCCAAAGGGCTAAGTCCTTTTTGAACTTGGATAAACTTTGTGTTGCAGCATAAGAATGTATTTTGAGAAATGTATGTACTGTACAAATTATGCCTAATATCTTGAGCCATGGACGTACAATTGATAGGTTGCTTGAATCAGTCAATTCAACAATTGAACCTGCCTTAGTTCAATTATTGGCTTCCATAATTTCGTTTGAACAATTTCGATTCAACTATAACAATTTTCAATTCAGTTAGAAATACATTTCAGTTCAAAGCGGTACAAATATACTAACGAATATAGCAAACGTGTCAAAAATTGTACTTCAAACCACAAGAATTAAAAAATGTTATTTGTTATTGTTAATCGTGTCCTCTGTACAACCATAATCTTCCCTTCAGCACAAAACACCTTCTCGACGCCAGGACACCAAAGTGCTTTCTTCCTAAAGATGTCAAATTTGAGTATGTGTCTATGTTTCCATCCCAGTAAAGCAATGGGCTTATGGTCTTGTCCCATAGCTGCTAATTTATGTATTACATAGGCCATAATTCGATAGTATGAGTTTTGATCTCATGAAACACAAAAAGTGAAGACACTTTGATGGCCAGAGCACATCATCATTTTCAAGAGCCATATCATTCGTATCTGTGATTTTGCCATCATTGGCTTCAAAAGCAGCTTGTAAAAGAGAATGGTTTGCCTCTCCTTCAACTACGTTGTAGTATCTCAGCCGGAAACCATTATCAAGTATTGTTGCAAGGATCAAGCTCTTACCGCTAGTTTAACATGAAGTTCTTTTGTTCATAGCCACCTTTAGTGAATTGGCTAGATTTTGAACAAACCTGCTGCGTGGATGGCTCTCTGAATGCACCTACTGCACGGATGGCTCGTCAGATTCATGATTGATAGGATAAGCATGGATGATGTTCATCAATCAAGTGGGATCTGTTTAGAGCTTGTCGTGTCCACCCCTTTTGTAATGCTTTGTGAAGAATAACAGGGGACCCTTGGAAAGGAACGGCCAATCACTAATTGTGAGTTGCAGAGCGCCCAAGTGTGGCCAGAATGAAGTTGTGCACGTGGAAAGATTGGAATATGTCTGACTGCTTCTACAAAGCTGAAAAGACCTTGGCTACGACTGAAGCTTTTTTTAATGTGATCCCTATATTAAGGTGTAATTTGCAGTCAAAGCAACTGAGCCTTGTTGGTCCTCCTTGGCCATCAGTTTTTATGAAACCTTCCTCAGTAACAAGTTGCAACAGTAACAACAATATCTTTCCGTCAAATTTTTCAGTTAATAATTTTCTTTTCAAACATTTCAAAGATTCATTGCAAGAAATGGACAGTTGCGATTTAATTGCTATTATTTTTATCTTAGAAAATTGACCACGATTTGATTGCAATTTAATTAAAAACGCAGAATTAATTAGGATTATTTAATTACTTGATTAATTGATCGTAATCCTGCCTTGAGTCTGATACCTTTGCCAAATCCTGATTTATAAGGCTCTTAAAATTTTTTTTTTAATATTATTTTCTTAAATTTAAGAAAATAATATTATATGGATTAAAATACTGCTCAAATCATTATATTGGTGTATTCAAAACCTGATCAAAGAAAAGTAAACTCAGCCAAAAATGAGTGATTTTATTTGTCAAGTTTTACATGCAAGTCTATGCAATCTTACTAGATTTGTAATTAATGAAAGAGCATAGATGAAAGCTTTAAAGCACCTTCCTGGGGAATAATTTACACGTTAAGTAATTTACTGAAAGCTTGATTCGCATAACTCTTTTCCGAGGTAACGAAAAGTCCATTTTGTACAGTTTTAGCGATAGTATTTTGCAAAATTTAGTCCTCTAAAAATTACCTTAAAAATTTAATTTTTTTTATAAGTGTTCTGAACCTATAAATAATTGTGAGAAACATTTCTCTCCCCCATTCGATAACTTTATCAGTCCTCTACTGTAATTCTTTTTGGAAAATAATTTTCAGATTTTTCTTGATAAGGCTTTTATTGGTTTTCTCTTTATTATCAATTTTGCTTCTACTTTTCAAGTTAAGCCTATTGAAACTGTTTTTGAGTCATGACAGGGGAAATGAATATGAATGGGAATGAATGGCATACCTTAATGGGAATGAATGAAAAGGAAATGAATGGCATACCTTAATGGCCGAATTGATGCCTAAAGATTACCATAAGCAAATGCTATCTAGATTATCTTAGCGAGCGCTCAATAGCATGTCCTGTTTTACTACTTCTATTATCTTCCTCCTTTACTCTAGAAAATATTCATTTATTTGTTTAATTTTCTTGTGGCAGGGCTGTATCAAGGATTTTTGTTGGGGGTGGGGGGCGTGGTACAAAAAAAACTTTTAAAAACGTATAAAAATTTGTTTATATGCATTTTTGCTACGTTTTTACGAGTCGGGCAGACGTTTCAAGAGGGGGGGGGGTCAACCTTATTTTACAACGTTGTTAAATTAAGGACACATTAAAATAAATTAAGATGCATTATTAAGATAAACATATTAAAGATAAATTATGGCTAGTGGGCATTAAATTGAAATTAATGAGCGATGCTAAGTTTATAAACTGTTTAATTTTTCGTTTTATTTTGGTAATGGTAACAAAGTAATCAGAGATAAAACTGGCAGGGTGCAATGGTGACTAAGTAAAACCCCCCAATGTGTACAAATTAAAGATAAGTTAACTTTGAAACGGCTTCAAGATAACGACCGTTAGTCATTAATTGAAGCAAGATTTTAGTATAGGAGATATAAGATGTTCTATATGTCCTCAAGGTATCAATGCTCACGGTCTCTGCTTTAAATTTGGAAAGGAACTACATCCTTCGACTGGTTTATAGGAACGGAAAAAATTGCTATGCAAATGAATTAGAGTTATAGGCTAATTAATTGTCGAATAGGTTTTGATGTGAAACTTCGTAATGTGAGAGTTTTAGATGTATTTATTTTGCGTAACTTTTTTCTGCTGACTGAAATTTATTTTTATAAAGTATTTTAATGTTTATAATTAATTTGTAGCTGGTTATTTTCTCGTATTATTTTACCTAACAAGCAAATTAAGGGGTTAGACTCTACTTAATATACTTTTGATAACTAGAACTATCTGGGTAGTACCAGGAAACTTATATTTGGTTGGATTAAATATGCTAAACTTACTTTTGTGCTAAATACTTTCAATTTTTCAATGGATTGTTTATTACAATTATGGAAATTTTTTTCATGTGTTGAAATTTTTTCTTCATTCTGATAAAATATGCATTCTCCCAAAAGATACTTCTTTCAAGTTCAAAAACGGGAAGAGACTGTTGCCGGTTGAAGAATAAGTCAATTTTTAAAGTAAGATTTGTGGTGCTGCCAATGACTCCCGCTAGCCCTTGAAATTATCATATTCTGTATGAAACCGTTGAAAAGCTCGTTTAAATAATTTCAATAATAGTTATCTGGGAATTAATTCCTCTTAAAGGGATTTCTAATCGGCAACTGAGCTTTGAACAAAGCCTACGGACAGTAATTTCTACCGATCAACTTCTTGGTTTAAGATGCGTCCCTACGAAGGAAGTTATGACGAGATATCTCTTGCTACCTCTACTCTGACAGTAAAAATACCCAAAATCTTAACAGATGGAGGACGTACAAACACCTATACATAATGGCGTATACGTAATTTGTGTTGGGGAGGGGGTATTTTTTGGAGAGTCTTTTGCAAGAATAAACTTTAAAAACGCATCAAAATTTTTTCTATATGCATTTTTGTTACGTTCTACGAACGTGAAAAATACCCTGGGGGGGAGTCTAGTGCGGGTTCTTGTGTATTTCTACAGAAAATAGAAACGGCACATGACAGAAGGATTATGGACAGATTCATTGGACTATAAACACCGAATAAATCAATATAGAAAATATAAAACTTCACTGAGGCTTAACAGTCTTGCAAAAGCAAAAAAAACGGATGTTTTTCCAAGGTTTACTTGATTGCCAGTTCATTTTGTTTCCTGCAATTTTTATACCATCTGGTTTTATATCTGGTCAATTCCCTGATTACCCCTACCCTACCCTTATTGATTTTTTTTATTGATCTTTTTGATTATTGATCTACCTTGACTGATGCATTATTCTTAACTGCATCAAAAGCAATTTTATAGACAGATTTGGAAATCCCTTTGAGTAATAGCTACTGTACAAATGTGAATCAATGTACAAAACCTGTAGTTTATTCAACTTCCAATATTCTCTTGATAACCTGTATCTTTCCATGTCTAAAAATAAATAGACGCACTGTTAAAAAAAGACATTGTGTCTGTTAAAATCCAACTATTTCTGATTTCTTTTTGTATGGCATTTTTATCTTTGTTTTTTTTTTTTTTTAACACGATTGTAACCTATCTGGGAGTAACCTTTCATGTTTTGTTTTTTAATATGTAGAAAAATTGAGGGTATACGATTCAGAAAGAAAAGACAAACGACCCCTATAGCAAGGAAAAAAAATGTATTTTCATGCAATTTTTAACCCTAAAAATATCATGATAGAACTGAAAATTGTTTTGCTGTTTTTGTATAATTTCATTTTTAAATAAAAATAATTGATTCAAATCTAGAGAGAAGCAACATTTTCAGAATTTTCGTGTGGATCAAGTTTTAAATCTTTCTATGAAACTTTTTGACTCATTTTTTTAAAATGTTTTCGTGTAACGTCTATATTACATTTAAACTGCATTGATTTATGCTTATAACCTACCCTTTCTGTCATAAATAACGTGCAATAAATCCTCCTTCTTCCATTCTTTGAAGATGCATTTGTGTTGTTTAATTTAAGAGGAAAATGGGTCCTTTTATTATACCGTTGTGTATTTTACTTATGTAAATGTGAGCAATGATGATTTATCTTTGTCTATTTCTTATTAATTACCCAATAGTGTAATTTAAAAGTAGGTTGATTTTTTTCTGAGAAATCAATGAAGGCGGAGGGTGGGGGCAAAGATGAGTAGTGTCTTCAAGAGTGAATCTGAAGTTAAATTCTGACCAAACTCGTAACGATGGAAGTGCAACTAGATAATAATTTTTTTTTAATGTTTCAAAATACGTGCATGTTTTGTTTGTTATGCAAACGCGGTTTTGGACTTTACGTTGTGTCAAAATGTAAAATTCAATAAAAATGTGCCGAATTCCCTGATGTCAGACATGGACATTTTTGCTCTAGCAATAATTCTATTAGAAAGAAGAACAAATGGAAAAGGAAATAAAGACATGAAGGAAATGAATAATGCTGTTTTTTGGATTTTTCTAGTCGTCTATTGGATATCTCTAACGTTCTAGCTGGAAAATTAGTGAACAAACGGCTGCGTAACGACTTAAACAATTCTTTAAAATGCATTTGTGTTTAAAGATAAAATTTTTTAATCATATTCTTTAATTCTAAGCTATTTCTTTTGGAATCAGTTGTGAATATTATAAACAGATGTGTCTCATTAATTCCTTTATCTGTTTCCTTGTCTCCATACTGAGTTTCCTCCCTAGCTTCTCCTAATTATAATATTAAAATCCATTACCTCTATTTACTTACATTAATAAAAACTCTTCTGTCCTCATTTTGTTTTTGAATTTTTAAATTTTATTTTGAGTTTTTGAAAATTTTAAAAACTCTCCGAGAACGCCTTCGAAGTCATTTTTCGTCGCAATAAATCCACACCTACCGTTAATAATACCGTTGCAACATCTACCTCACTTTTTTCTCCTTCTTTTTTCGAGTAACTTGAAACTTACCTAAATCCATCATAGACATCAAGTCTTGTCCTATAATCTTAAATTTCCTCTTAAAACGAATTCTATTTCTTGAAAATATGAAAGGACCAAGGCTCCGTTGGCCTCCTTTTCTGTCCTCCTTGTTAATTATGTGCAATGGTGGTTGTGAATCTTAAATCATCTTTGCTCCGTAAAATATCAGATTTGATAGTTTTGTTTATTTGGAAAATAAAGGAATATAAAACTAGAATAAGTTTTCTTTCATCATTGTTTTCTTTCTTTTGCCTTCAAATTCTACTTTGGACTAAAGGTATATATGAAATCTTTATGGCGGTTTCAAGAGGTTTTGATTTCTGTAGATCAGGCTGTTTGAGTTTTCAAGTTTTTGTGTTTCTATTAGGTATATTTGTCTGAATACTTATTTTTTTAATATTGACAATTTTGTTCTTATTATTATTGGTCTTAGTATTATGGAAAATGTAGCTCATATCGGTGGCCTTTTTTTGGTCATATCAAGACTGACAATTTCTAAACATGCCAAAATAAATTGCCGCTTTAATATTTGTTTGACGACATAATTTTTGTTCCATAGAGGGGGGATTCTGCCATTACCTGAAAAACAATCAGAAATTAAATAGAAAAAAATCTTTTTTTTTCTATTTAATTTTTCAAGTGGAATGTTCCGCAAGATATTTTCTAGGGGGGAACTCGCAGCGAAGATTGTCCGGGGATAATTTCCCGGGGAAGGATTCTACGTGGGAGGAACTTTCTATAGAGGAATTGTTCGTGGGAGTATTTTTTATGGAGGGGAGGTGGATTTCCTGGGAATATTTGAAAAACGATCAAAATTAAATAAAAAGCAAGCTTTTTCTACTGAAAGTAAGGAGCAACACTAAAACCTAAAAAGCGCAGAAAATATTGCGTATATGAGGGGGGCTACCCCCTCCTCTATACCCCACTCTTTACGCTAAAGTTAGGCCTTTTGTCCCAATCCTTTAAGGACGATTCTTGGGACACAAGGGCCGTTTAATTAGAATCTGAACGTTTTTTTAAAGTACTAAAAAACTTATGCATGAAAAACGGGGCATAGAGAAGGGGGAACCCCCCCCCCCCCCACATACGGAATAATTTCTGTTCGTTTTAAATTTTAATGTTGCTCCTTACTTTCAGTAGAAAAAAGTTATTTGTTTATTTAATAACTTTAAAGGATGACACATTGATACTTTGGTGTACTTTTTTTATTCCTAAATTGGCGGCGCCAGGTATGACCAAATACCTGATCTACCACTAGTCATTTATCGAGTGTTTCATGACAGTTAAAGCTATTTTTGTAAGAGTCAACAGAGAAACTTTTATGGATAATGTCCCCAGGAAGATCATTTCAAATCGAAGTGCAACGGCGAATGAAGCTGTTCTTCAAATACTGTGTTTCTTTGCATGCGTCTTGTCGGTTGGAAAACGGAAGGAGGGGATTCTTGAGATGGAGGTGAATTTCCGTACTTGTGGGAAACAGCCATCAACGATATATAAAACCTCTCACTGACAGATTAGAAAGAGTCGTGGGGAACAACTGAGCCTGTCCTATTAGCCCTATCCTCGATCTTTTGGAGTGGTGCCAACAACGTTTTGAGAGCACAAGCATAGAGCGGGCATCCGTACTCGGTAATGGGTCTGATGCAAAACTTGTAAAGTGGGATGATCGAACTGAGAGGCAGAAGGTTTTTGCAGTGAAGGATGATCCCCAGCTTTCTTGCGCATGCGGTTCTCACCCGATTGAGGCAGGCTTTCCAAGAGAGATCTGTGGACAGGTGGTTTCCAAGGAGAGGAAGCTCGTTGGCTTTCTTTATAGCTTCATCATGAAGATGAAGTTAGGGTGTATGTATGGCCCTTTCGATCGGGAGATCATCAGCTCCCGTTGTTTTCGATGGATTGAAACTGACCATACAGGCATCGGACTACTTTACAATTTCCAAAAGATCTGTCTGTAGGGGTAGAGAGACTTGGATTGGGTCTGCATGTTTTGGGATGACTACATGTTTTGTGGTGTCATCGGCGAATTTATGCAGAGGACTCGTAATCTATCTATCTATGCAGAGGTTGTCTCCCATGTATTTTTTGTAGATAATGAAAAGCGTATGTCCCAGTTTACTACCCTGGGGTGTGCCTGCCGTAACTGGATATTTGAGAGAAGTGTGTATGTCAAGAACAACCAGCAGTGAAATGTCTACCTATTTTTTTGGAAGAGTGAATGATGACGGAAATCATTTCAAAACTCCAAAATAGATCCAACCACAGGAAGTGTTGAAACCAAAAAGATGACCACATTACAATCCAGTTCTTCTGAATTTTATGGAATTTTGTTCGATGATCTGTAAGGATTTCACAAACCACTTACCTCAATATCAAGATTGTTTAAACCAATTCTCCGTGGACATGAGCCAAAGGAAATGGTGTAACTTTTTGTTTTACCGCCAATGCATTTAGGAAGCCCAAGACATATGCCTCAACGAACCCTAAATGCTATGACATGAATTAGACCATATGATGCAGCTGATCTATTTTACAACGACATGCAATCAAACATGGGAGGGGATCGAAGAGAATTTATTGCCCGGGCAAAACACTCATCGTCGACCGAATTTTATACATCTGTGTGTTTAAGCAAAAATTGAACGTGCTGATTTCCTTATGTACGAAGCATAAGATATTTGGGTAAGTACATCTTTTATTGGGCAAGGACATAAATATCAAAAATGGGGCTTGGCACATATTCATATTCTATTGTGGCTGATCGAAAAATTCACACAATTCCAAATGATCCAAAGGAAGAAAAATGCTCTAGTCTGAACAAATGACTATAAAGAGCATGTTTCATGGACTATGTGGCAAAAACTTTCCAAAATAGTTTACCTATGAAACAATCTGGTGAAGATGGATATCATCACTATCGCTGTCGGCCACCACACGGTGGAGGCTGTAAGGGGAAATTAGAACGGAAAACAAAAATAGAAGTCCAATTCGATAATTTTTGGTCGTACCCGACAGCCAACAGTCGTTTTAAGCTTTCTCAGCACAGATAAATCATTCTACGTGGTCATAATGCCTTCCCAACTTGATCCTCCATTCCTGATGTGGAGCATTATAACCCCAACAGTATGGCAACTACTTCTGATAAATTAATTATGCTGCTTATTATTACTTAGGAAACTTAAGATGTCGGCTGAATTTTGTCACCTCTCTCCACTTGATCGGGCTGAAAAATGCCGTAAATATGCAAAAACAAAACTAGAAATATTATGCTTTATTTGATGGCTCAAGAGCGTTCCACAAACTACTTACTTTATTATCAGGATTATTTAAACTTGCTTAATTTGATTAAAGTCTCTGAAGACATGTACGCCAAAATAGACACAGAAAGACTTATGTATAGTAGGAATCCCCAAAAGAGAATAATAACTGAATACTACATTAATTTACATTCAGGAAATAACCCCCCCCCCCCCTCAACGGAAAATTTTTTCCGGCGGAAAATTTTCCAATGGAGAATTTCCCCTGGTGATAATTCTTTCATGGAGAATTTCCCCGTCGGAAGCCCTCCTCCCGTGTAAAAATACCCCAGGTAATTCCAGCTTCGCTGAAAAACGTGTAAAATGGGGTCGCCAACCAGGAAGTAAGACAAATAAAACGAATTTCGTATATGAATTCTGATAAATTCCATCCGTCCAAAATTTCTCCTGGAAAGTTCACCCTCGGAGACTTCCTTTCCAATGGGAAATTCTCCCGTAAAAAATCCATCCCCAAAAAATCCCCCCTGAAAAATGTGTGTACACTTTCCAATAAAAAATACTATATGTAAACAATGGGCAAATTTCATAACTTGCTGCCCTTCTCTGGGCACTGTGATGGGTCATGTAATCCCCGAAGACTTTATTGGACATTTCAACTATACCGAACAAAATGGCTAAATCAAAATTTTTATGGGACGACTTTGGGAAAAAAGGGCATGGCAGGGGTGGAGCTAGTTGCCCTCAAATTTGTTGGTCTCTTAAAAGGCCACTAGAACTTATAATTTCCGTTCAAATAAGCCGTCTTTCAAATCTTGTAGGACCAGTGGTTCGATACGATCACCCCTGGGAAGAACAACAACAAAAAATAATAAATAAACACGCGTCCGTGATCTTTCTCCTGGCAAAAAAAAATGAAAAATTCCACATTTTTAAAGATAAGAGCTTGAAAACTCTAAAGTCAGGTTCTCTGATAAGCTGTATGTGTGATTTTCAACAAGATTCCTTTACTTTTGGAGTATGTTTCCCGCCCTTTTCGGAAATCCGGCAAATTTTCTCAGGCTCCTGGCTTTTGATGGTTAACATTAAACTTAATAAATCTTATATATTTAATATCAGTATAAAAAGCCAATTCTTTTGATGTATCAATTGCTATCAAAATTCCGTTTTTTAGAGTTTCGGTTGCAGCTACTGATGCAACCATAATATGATAGTTTCCATTGTCTTGGACTTGCGTCTCAAGTGCGGTTTTGAAACCTCACAGTAAAGAATTCCCAAAACGTATAGTATTTTGTATAGCAAAACAATTCAAAATAATTATACATATGATGTTGTAGCCTCAAGGAGACCGAAGTGAACTTCAGAAAGCTCTCTCGAAAAAAGGAAAAGTTGTATACGGTTGTTGTATGTGAAAGCTGTTGCATGTAAAATACGATGGCCGGCGTTTACCCCCCAGTGATTAGCCCCTGGAAAATACCCCCCCCCCCCCCGTTAAATACCCCTGCCGGAAAAAAAGGCTTTGCAAATTTCAGGATTTTATTTGAGTTTTATTTTTTCAATTTCCGTATGGGGAAGGAGTTTACGCTGTGTAAAACTCGAGAACAAACCGGTTTCTTCGTTAGTTTTTTCAGCTTAGCGTGAGACAAGACAAAGAGATGGGGGGGGGAAGTATTTGGACAGTTTGAAGTCAGAAAACAATTCCATCTAGGTATATGTCCACTAAAAAACTACAGAAGAATAGCGAGGTATCTGGAAATTCTGTTAACTAACTAAAAAACTAAAAAACAAAAATAAAAATTAAATAAATGTAATGTTTCATTTAGGTGTTCTTTCCAAGTGTTAAGTGTTTTTTTTTTTTCAATGACCGTTCTTCCAAGTATTAATGTAGTGTTTCATTTAAGTGTTTTATGATGATCGCTCATCAAAGTTTATGTTATTTGTGCCTTCCATTTATGTTATTTTACTGTGTTCATGGCCGTATATTTGGCTTTAAAATACACTTGTTTATCTATCTATCTAATTTGCAGAATAATTGTACCAAACACATTTTGCATGCAGACCCGCTATACCTTACCCCCTCCCCTCTAATGTGCAAATCTATAGCCCAAATTTATTTCTAAAGTAACGAAGAAACTAACGAAAAAACTGGTGTGTTCTCGAATTTTACACTGCGTAAACTTGAGTGAGTGGCGCGTAATACCAAAATCCCTTCCCCCTACGGAAATAAAAAAAAAACTAAACTCAAATAAAATTCTCAAATTTGGACAGCCTTATTTTCTACGGTGGGAGGGGAGTGTTGCTTACCGATTGATTTTTCGGGGGGGGGGGGTAAACGCTTAGAACCGTAAAATACATATTTATTTAAATGTTCTTCTGTCTGTATTTATCTATTTCTTCATGTATCCTTCCACTCATGTCATACAGTATGCAGTGATGAGAGTCTCCTTTGCAATCAGATGATCCAATTTAAAGCTAATCTGTGGTACCGATACTCGGTAATGTTTTTCCTTCAACTGCGTAGGCAGAAGGCCCGAGAGAGTGGAGAAGTGATAATAGACGAAGAGTCGATGATGCCATAAATGTATTGATTGGGTACTCCAAGGGCGTGTATTTTTTTTATTCTTTTCGAAAAATGTCGCGAATTTTCTTAATATCACAAGACGTTGACTTTTGAGTATTTTGGTTTTTCAGGGTGGTGTCCGGCCTATCTCTCTCCCTCTTCTGTAATGGGTTTGCGTGCCTCGTGCTTACATTAAGCTCTGCGTATGGAGTTGACCATACTTATTATGCATAGAATTTGAGAGTGTATTATATATGTTTTCAGGGAATTGTTTGAATCGTGTCTGTTGTGTCACAGATATATGCGAGTTCTGTTCTAGCTCTAGGTTTAGTATTGTTTGAAAACTTGAAAACTCTCAGCTTTCAGCAGGTCAAAATCTCCTGAAATTGCCTTTTTCTTCCAACTCGTACAGTCCTCCCTGACGATAATTATTCCTCTTTGTTCTAGGTCCCAAGTCATGAAATAGTAGAAATATGTGCCAAAGCACTGTACCAAGTTGAGTTGACAAGAACAAGCTTGGAGCATCGATGGGGATTTAGTGTTGAAGCGGAGCTTGTTGAGAACGCCGATAGACAGGATGAACTGGGTTGCATTGTCTCCAGAGTTGAGGAAACTGGACTCGCTGCTGAAGCCGGTAAATTTCAAATAAATTCCCAATAACAACAATTTCTAAAACATTGGAACAACGTTCTTTAACATCCTAATCTTAACGTGACGTATAAGAAGATAAAAACTGAAATTCCTTATTAGATACTATTTGCTATATTTTAAACAGAAATCATTGTTTTAATTCATATCTTGTTTAGGGCTTGAACCTTTATATCTTCTGTTCCAGTTAGTGTCATGCAGACGAAATTGGCTGTGGTAATTAAAAATGTGACATGTGCCATTTCTGTAACTTTTCAGGAGAGCCAAAAAACGGAAAAAAGTTTGTCGGCTGTGGTCGCTCCGAAAGATGAGGCTAATGGGGATAAAGGGAATATATTCTAGATCCACTTTTTATGCTCTTTTCAGTGGTATAAATTTAATTCAAATATTCCGAATTTTATTCCAAATATTCCCAATTCAATATTCCGAAAATTATTCCATTTTATGGTATGTGTCTCCTTTTGCCTTGACAAAAAAAAGGGACAAATGCCAGGTCCCCATGTTATAGCTCCATAAGATAATCCTCTCCTGTCATTCAGAATTGCAGCAAGACCTGATAAAAAAATACATACGCCACTTTCAGACTTACATCTCTTTTTATCTTCGTAACGGTACACGATAGGACAATTCTGACTCAACTATTCGATTCCTCGTGCTTAGTTTATCCATGACACATATCTAACTCATTTTCAACCCAAATGGCATATGTCGCAATTTTAATTATCACAGCCGAAATACTAGTTGACGTTCAATTAAGTTGCCATTTTTGTCCACACCGAATTAAGTTGCTGGAACAAATTGGTATTATTTTAAAACAATATAGACATGCAAGTTTTCAGTTGCTTTTCAATTCTATTATTAAATAATAAAAAATTAAGCTACCCTTCTAGATGACGGCAATTACGTAAAATAGAAGCAAACACATTTTATCCTCCTATAGGCTTCTTATAGAAGTCATTCCATGAAGAGAAGGAGGGGTATTAAAAATGTATTCTGTCAGAGAAGGGCCGTATTTGTATCCAATAGTATCAAATTTTACACTTTATGTGCTCAGAGTTTTTTTTTTTCTGGCAAGAGGAAGATCTCCTATTCCTCTGCCTTCTGGACACCCGTGATATGTATTATACTCTAATCAAATTACTCTTCGATGTTTCCCCCTCAGTTATTACTGAAGGGAATAATCGATCTATTTCCTTCAGTATCTGAAGATGCGTAAAATACATCCTTTTGGGAATCATTATTCATGCTTTTCGCTTTCTATATTTCTGTTCTGATGTATATTGCTTCTTGTGATACGATAATTTATTTTAAAAAATGACGTCATCTGTAGTTCTCGCATATTGGCCACAGTAATTGGTAAGGCCGATTTTACGTATATTGTCCGACTTTGGACTTTCAACGAACTAACTTGACGCGGAAGGACTGGCTGCAATATAAAGTGGATATAATTCAAGACCTCTAGAATGCGCATAAATTGATTTTGGGTAGCCAGTGTACGGTTTGCTTTATTGAGTACCAGACAGGAAAATTCAATGTGCTGAGATTTTCTATATAACTCAATATTTCTGACATTTCTGCAATCGATTTGTTTACGCTCCACTTGTCAGAATTAGAAAGGCTCTTTCGAAAGACAACATTCTTTCCAATATAAGAACTTTAAAACCAGACTCTTTCCAATCAAACTGCAAACAAAAGCATTGATTTCTAAGCAAACTTTCGCTGCCTGATATCAAATATTGAGTAACGAACTGTATACTTTTCTGTTAGCTGAAGGAAAGCTCCTTTTATTTAAAGTGATACCAGAATATCCTCTCTTATTGAAATCCATGCCTTTCATTGGGATATATACGCAAATTCAATTCTTTGACCTGCTATAAGATACTGTCTCTTGTTTTTAAAAAGAGAGTGGAGTATTAAAGGTGAAGTGAAATGCTAAGGCTCATGTCACAGAGGCTCTATTTCGAAAGTTACATAAGCGAAACTAATATTTTCAGTGTAATGTGATAATTCATAAAAAGAGCATAATTTTAGTGGCACTTTTGAATGTTTAACTACATTTTTACTAAACAATTTTGAGTGGTTAAATCATTAATTGAATTGCTTTTTTTGTTGAATGAAACACGATCAGGTCTTTGGTTTCTATTTAATTACTCGTCTATTTGGTAATTACGCCTTTAATGACTGGCTAGCGCTACTGATTAGCGACCGGCTGGGCGCTACTGATGAGTCTAGAGCCTCAAAGTATGTTTAATGGTTGCAGCAATAGCTGCATTTTTTTTTTTTTACTTTCATCAACAGCAGCAGTAGCTGTAATTAAAAAAAAATTATCTCGTGAGAAATTTTTGTAATTTCAAGGTGATTATATCGGTACTATTATATAGGTTTGACTCATTCGTAGAAGTTTATTATGGAAAAGAATTTCTGAGAATTTTGTAAAACGAGCTTGAAACTTCTCGAAAATTATGGGGAAAAGCACCGTTGGAATCATCATCGTATAAATCCTTACACTGGAATCTTTTAGCCGCCCATCTGGAAAATCAAAGAAAATGGCTTTTTTTTCATAGGTAGCAATTATGTATCTCCCTTTTTTTCTTTTTTTTCGCCAAGGCTAGCAGGCTATTGCGAGGTTAAGAGATTTTTAGTGGCTTATTTAAGAGCTACCCCTCACATCTACGTTCTTTTTATAAACTCTAATAAAATAAAATGCTGAAACATTTTTTTTCGCCTTTTTGTAAAAGCTTTATTTTTTGTCGTGTCACTTTTGAAAAATGTGTCCTGACTATGAGTTTACAAAAAGTCGGTAAATAGCTCTTTATGGTTTTCTAGATTTGTGAAAAATCTATTGGAAAATTGTAATACAGGTTTGATAAATCTAAGTCTTAAATTATTCAAGCTAACAAAAATGGTGAAGGGAATATAGCTTATCTGTTTTTCTAAGTGCAATGCTTGTTCCTTTTTAACTTTAATAATATCTTTTGTTTTCTTTAGAAAAAAGTAAACTTTTTTATCTTATCTTTACTTCTCAAGAATAGAGATAGGTTCATCGATGTCCAAGTTCAACTTTTTTCTTCTTAATCTTTAATGTGTTCCAATGTTCAATTTCCTGACTTTCCTTACAGTTTTAGCTTTTCCAAATGGCTAATCGAAATTAGACCCTTCTCCCAATGGTCTATCAGCCCCAGAACGAAAGCGTTTTACATCCTAGTAGTCTAGTTAGTTGACCGTATCGTCCGAACGTAGTCGAGCATAGTTGAGGTTAAGTTTGAACAAGTTTAGCTTGTTCAAGTTTGAACGAAAGCCGAATTTGAACAAGTTAAACTTGTTCGAATTCAACCTGAATTATGTTCACTTATGTCCGGAGAATGGGATCAACTACTAGGCGACTAGGATGTAAAATGCTTCTATTCTGGGGCTAATAAACCATTGAAAGAAAGGTCAAGTTTCTATTAGCCATTTGGAAAAGCTAAGACTGTGAGGAATTTCAACAGTTCGAACATTGGAGCATTTTAAAGTTTAAATAGAACACAGTTAAAATGAGAATAAAACAGTTTTTATGTTTCGATATTTCAAAAGTGTGATTTTGTTATTTATCTTATTATTTATTATTATTATCTTATTATCTTATTATTGTTATTATTTGTTATTTGATTTGTTAGTTGTCTTGTTGTGTATCGTACTTATTGTTAAAAGTTTATTTCATTGTTGAAAGATTAATTGTGAAGTCATGGAATTGTACTATTGATATCTTATTCATAGCTCGTGCTAAAATGTTCCTTAATTTCAATTCAGGCTAAATAAAGCAAAGTTAAAGTCGCCATGAGGAATCAAAATATTTTTCACAGACTCAATACTGCTTTCATTGTTTTTTTTTTTATTTAAATACCCAAATTTTTATGTGTTTTGGTGCCTTTTCTTAAAATCTTTATTAGGACATGTTTAGGCTGCGGAGAGTTTCCGTCTTTTCTTCCTTGTTTCACTTTTTGAAAGTATAGTTATTTTGTCGTTGGAATAGTTGTATGCATGAAATAATTATGCAGCCCGCTCTTTATCGCTGTACTGTGTCAGTGCTTCTAAATCTCCCTATAAAACAGAGTTAGTAGTAATTTAGTAAAGCGTGACTGGCTTACTACCTACTACGGCAATGAAGAGACATAACGCCGAAAAGATCGAACTGCCTCTCCAGCTATAGGTTTCCCTTCCTTAAACGTTAAAACAAAAATCTGGTCTTCCCAGGTCTTCAAAAATCTGACGAAATAATGGTGCTTAATGGAGCATTGGTAGCTGACCTGGACATGATGTATATTGAAAGTGTTTTGCAAGAAGAGCTGTCCTTATGCCTAATGCTTCGCTCGTGCAGAGCTGATCCTCCCGCTCCCGCCATTAATCTAAGCTTAGATTTGAATTTAATTGACAGTTTGGTATGCCCACCGCCTCCGAGTGACTCTCTTATTTCTGATGATATGATCACTGGTCTCATTGTTCCTGCGCCATCTACAGGTAAGGGTTCTGTTGTTTTTTCTAGTGCAGAGCCGTTAGAAGGAAACCTGTAATAATTTTAATACCAGTAAATCAACAAAAAGAAAGTAGAGTGAAAGGAAAGAAAAACAACAGAGAATGCTTACTAAAGCAAATGAAAATTGTGCTTCCTCTTAGAGCTTATTGTCATCAGGCCCGTAAATCGACCGTAGGTTTTCACGATGCAGAGAACCTTTCCAAGTTCAGCAGATATAATGTACGTAATATGTCGGCAGAGGCGCCTATTTATTTTTTTGCGAGGGGAGGGAAATTTCCCTCCTTCAAAAATATTAGGTTATAAAAATACCTGGTTTCATATTTTCATTTAAAAAAAACAGAAAAATTCCTCCTCCCTAGATTTTGAAAAATACCTTTTTTTCTTCATTAAATAAAATATAAGAAAATCCTTGCCGCCGTACATTATTGTGAGTTCACACTCCTGTATGTCAGTAGCACAAAATCTATACTTAAATTTCCCTTTTTATATAATTGATAAAAAAAAGAAAAAAATGTTGGAGGCAAATCTAAAGATTTTCGACCTGACCTTTATTCGTTTATAAGTCCTGTCCTTTGAAAATATTTGGAAAATGACACAAATACAGAAGTAGAACTCTTTTAAAGTAGACCTCCCTCCCAAGCCCAAATACCGGTTTTCACTCTTTTTTTTTTTGCTTTTGAGGGACCCGAGTTGTCAATCATTATTGAGATCTGGCGTATTCCCCCCGAAAAATTCTCCTCAGAAAACTTCCCGCCCCTCTGAGATTTCCCTCTGGAAAATTCTTGCCACATGTAAAATTGAGCAGGTAAAGGGAAACTAAAACAAATAAATGAAAAAGAAGGGATTATGGAAATTCTACCTATATTCCAAACTACATGTAGAAGATATGGTGTAGAATCAAACGGTTCGTGGTCAATGGAGCGACTCGAGCCAATAATCTAAAAAAAACAAATTTTGACACGAATAATACATTAAAGAATTGCTTTTTTGTACGCTGATACCAAATATTTATAGTTCATTAAGTTTAATGTTACACATCAAACGCCACATGCCAGAGGAAATTTGCTGGATATTCAAAAAATGGGGAAAAGAGCCCTAAAAAGGTAAGTGATCGTAATAAAATCACACCATTAGCCTCAGCATATTAGACAACCCTACAAGAAGAGAGGGCACGGATGCGTGTTTATATTTTTTTTTTTTTAGTAATTTCAATAGTAATTTCAGGCACAAAACGGCAGAAATTGGCACCTTCCTGTGGCACCATCTCGCCTGTTAATTACAAACTCAAAACTCCGAAAAAGAAATCTCTCGATGGTCCCCA
>JAQQPU010000678.1:91947-102351 GCA_029168905.1 Artemia sp. Kazakhstan ARC1039 | reverse complement strand
ACTTTCTAGTTCATTACCCTTTCTTGTCGTTGAGTCCTTACTGGGGAATATCCTTGGTACAGGTTTAAAATCCGGAATCCTTGGAACCAGTTGTTTTATGAATTTCATTTCTTCCAGATTTCAGAACGATCATAGGTATACACAAGCATGGCCAGTCATGCAGAAGGGAGCGGGGTACTCAGAATCATTACAGTTCCCCTCTCATAATTTTGTGATATTATTCGTATTATCCGGCTTCTTTTTATGTTTTTTTTCCGACCTTGCCCCCTCGTGAAATAAATAGCTGCATATGTTTCCGTTTATGACACTTTCAGGACCTAAGGGGTAATCTTGGAAATGATTTTCAAATATATAATAACAACTTAGTACCTGTGTGTGTGTGGGGGGGCGCTCTTCCCCGACTCTACTATTTTTGTTATTACGAGAAAATTGACAGTGATTATGGTTTATAGTTATATGAATAGATTGCAGGGTTTGTTAGTTTTACCATCCCACCAGTTGTCCAAATCGGGGAGGTGTGTGTGGGAGAGCATTCGCACCTCCAAACTGTTTTCCCTACCCTATATTTTGAAAAATACCTTTTTTAATTTGTTTTTTAAACCAGTTCGTTCGGACAGATCTGATATAACTTGCAATATACGTTGATGTGGATTCATAAGTTTAGTCGGGAAGGGGTGATTCACCTCCTGTAGGGTTCTGCCTCGGTGCTCCCCACAGGTGCCCTTCTTTTACAGAATTGGTCCCTCCCTGAGTCTCAATTTGGGCCCAAAAGCGAATTTCGAATTGTCAGTTTTACTATTAAATCAACCCTCACAAAAAGACGCATAAAATGACTGAATGAAAGTAATAAACTAAAAGAGTTCTTTGATAACTTCCATGTATCTCGAAACCATACTTTCTGCCGATCATTTCGGAAATTTTGAATCAACAGATCAGTTCAAACATTTAAGGGGTATCGGATGTTTTCCTGGTAGGTCAAAAAATAAAAACGAATTCTTTGATCGAAGGTTTTTAGGGGGACTGAGATACCCCCCCCCCCCTAATATATCGGGAGGTGTTGGCAACTCATTAGCAGACAGAATAATAATAACTTGCTACAAATTAGAAACTCAGTTTTTGGATTTCATCAATAAGAGAATCGTCAAATTGCAGTCCCTCACCCAACAATAATAATCTTGTTTTGGACTGCATAAAGCTTATCCTTCATTGTATTTATTTTTCAATTATCGGGCGTTTTCCGACCTCTAGAAATTTTCTGGCTCTGTTGCTAATTGAGATAACGATTTAAATGGTGAAAAAGCATTCACATGCCAAGCCTGGCTGAGGACTATCCTTTCAGGAGCTGTCTGAGATTTCAAGATGTGAAAATTATTTTGAAAACAGATCGTATTAAAAATGAATGAAAACAATGATTTAAATCAAAATAGGTATAGAACTATGATGAACCAATGAACAGGACTAAATGCTACTATGTACTAATAACGAGAAATTGACTATTTAAAGAATTATTCTATTCACTGGAATGTTGTAAACCAGGGGGGGGGGGATCAGGAAACAGATTAGCCCACCCCGAGCAAAAACTACATTATTGTATTTAATGCTACTTGGTATTCCACCGACATTTTCTCCCAATACCATTTCCAATTTCCGCGCCTAGAAGCTTGCCCCCTTTTCAAAGGGGGCAAGCTTTTTTTTTCGGAAAGCTGTTTTTTGTGCATTATGATGTTATACGCTATAGGAAAAAGGGAAAACAGGTCCTGGAAACATATAGGCAGGAATCTTGGTCTAGGTACATCATTACCATCAATTCTAGGTATTATTTTTCAGTACTATTTCCAAATTTGTAAGTCTTATACTAAAAATTGATGGTCTAGTATGCAGGGCCAACTTAATGGTTTTGTGGTAAGTCAGTTAACAAAATATAGCTACGAAATGTTATGTTATAGTGATTATTCCTTGGATGCCAAGGGGGTACTTGTCTGTTATAGCGACCACACCGATATTTGTACAGTATGATATCTGTTGTAAAACCGGTTTCTCTGAAGGCACTCGGAGACAATTAGTTTAGCCTGGGTGAGATGA
The DNA here is from genome assembly GCA_029168905.1 of Artemia sp. Kazakhstan ARC1039. Classification (NCBI taxonomy): domain Eukaryota; kingdom Metazoa; phylum Arthropoda; class Branchiopoda; order Anostraca; family Artemiidae; genus Artemia; species Artemia sp. Kazakhstan ARC1039. Next base: position 100,269 of record JAQQPU010000678.1, on the reverse strand, counting down.
ACTCACAGTTTATATAATTATCTAAGTATATAATTATATAAGTATATTATATAAACTGTGGATGAACTACTATGCAGGTTTATTTTCATGAGGTATTTAATAAATAAAGTTGGTTAGGTATTTACTGTAATGCCTTCTAGGCGCCCTGCTTTCCATAATTCTCGTTTGTAGTTTCCATAATTTTGTTAGGTACTTTCCCATTATATGGGCATTTACAAGGAAACCAGTCACGAAAAAACCGTTTTTGACGGGTTAATACAAGAGACGGCTTCAGAGTAATGCAATCCATAGCGTGGTTTTCATTGCGCATTCGATATTTAAACTGTTGTTTTTGGGGGTTTAGGGGGGGGGTGCCTAGGTTAGGTTAGGTTACTTATTTAATATATGCAATGCTTTACCGGAAAAATACGGAATTTTTCTAGGGGTAGGGTCACAGTTTTAGAAGAAAAATCTTGAAAATTGGTGAGAGTCGATAAATGCAATCACCAAGCTGACCTTCAAGCTTTGGCCAAGAATGTTTCCCAAAGGGGAGGGGTTAGTCTGCAAAACATTTGTTGGACAGGATCAAGATTTGATTTTTTTTTTTTTTGATTTTTTTTTTTTAGAAAAAAGTGTTATATTTTTCGAACATTATCTTCATTCTCTATTTTCTTAATTTCATCTCATCTCATCTAATCTTCATTTCATCTTCGAATCTTGCCAACAAGAAATCATCAATATTTTAGCCCGCTCCGGCCCTTTCTCAAAATCCTGGATGCGAAACTGCCCCTACAAAGACCTTTTATGCTAATAGTAAACTTTTTGTTTCCAGGAAGTCTTGAATTCAAATCCAGATAAGCATATGGTGATATTTTTAAAAGACGTGCCTTATGAAGAACTACGTGCCCTTGTGAGCTATATGTACAAAGGTGAGGTGAGCGTAGCACAAGATAGATTGACTAGTCTTATTAGAATTGCAGAAAACTTAAAAGTGCGCGGGCTGGCTGAACCTGATGAAACTCCTTCAAAGAAGCTACCCCCTTTACCAAAATTGACGCCCGCTGTGATTAAAAGAGAACCAAATACGCAGCGTCCTAGCACTCCCAGCTCCAAGAAAAGACGAAAAGCTGAATCGCAATCGAATTCCCTGTCTTCTGGGCCAAACCCACCGACTGAAGACGGCGAAGAATCCCAGCCCTTAAATAATGAAGGACAAAGCCTCCTTGAAAAGAGTTTGTTAATGCCCCGTGAAATTAATGCTAATCATGTAGAATATACCCCACAAGCTGCCGGACCTTCGGTTAATGTGAAAAAGGAAGAAATTACCATGGAAAGTGCTGATGAGGCAGAGGACGGCGACGACTGGAGTGGACCAGAGGGGGAGGAACAGCAAGGTAGGCCTTCAATTCATAAACAGAATAAGAGGCTTCACAACTTTAAAGAATTATCGTCCATTATAAACCTTTTTTAGTTTGTGTAGCCAAACTATTTAGAATTGATCGGGTGGACTTGCCATAACTTGCAGAACTTGGATGAGAGATCCGAATAAATTATAGAAAACTAAAAGCTGACACATACTTTTCCTTAAAAATTTTAGAAAAACCATTTAACATATCCTGTTTTATGCCGGAGGTAGAGATATTCAGTTTTAAAGAAACTTACACCATCAGAAAGTGTGATTTTTTATTATTTCTTTTTTTTTCAATGAAACAAAGCAGAATTTTCTTCTTAAAATTCAGGAAAAGACAGTCCCTAAAATTTTTCTAGTATACCTGCTAGTAAAATAATAAAATTCAGCTCAAAGAAAAAAACCACTTGAGCATGTTTCCCGTGCCATTGTGTTTAGGATGGGTTGGTGGTGCGGATTTTTGAAAAAATTTAACAACTATATGATCTATGAAAAAAGTTAAAAAATTGCCTGTTTTTTGCGGGGGAGAGGGAAGACCCAACGGTGGTTCCTTGAGTGTATGGCTGATCTCATCAAAATGTTTTTGGTGGTGTATTTAGATATCTTTCTGAAAATTTCGGAGCAGTTTGGCTCCCCTCCGCCTCCCTCTTAACCTGCCTGGATATAGCCTAACCCTAGGCTATATGTGAAAGCTTGCCAATGTTGTTGGTTAGGCATTGGGGAGAGGGCCGAGATACATTTAAAATGGAAGTGACTAATAATTTGACAAATACAAATTTTCTGAATGTAATTAAGTTAAGAATTTTGTCAATGCAGTGCTTAATTCAGAGTAGGGGATAAAATACAATGTTACCAAATAAAGTATATTCAATTAATATATGAATTATGCTAACAAAATTATTCTAAAACAGGATGGCTGCCCCCCCCCCATTGCACTTCCTGGGTGAAGGGCCATGAAACGGAGATCACCACCGCGGATACGGATTACAAAATTCCAATTTCGTACTTTTTTGCATTTGGAAAAGGGTGGACAAAACGGAAAAACATACGGAATATGATTATGAGGCAGGGGGGATTACAAGGGACACAGCTTTGGTTGAAAACTAGGATAGACAAACTGCATGAAATCTATAAGATATAATGAAAAAGAAAAACATTAATTTCAAGAAATTTCACATTGAGCGCGGATGAGGGTCCAAGTAGCAGAGGAAAAGAAATGGGAGAACACGGAATTAAATTGGGAAGTAAAAAGTAGCTAAGACTAGGAATAAGTGAAGGTGAAGAGGATATGTTGGGTAACGTGAAGATAGATCAAATGGACAGCTTCACTTACATATGTAGTATTATTAATAAGGATGGTGGGTGCAGTATATAGCTTTTCTCTGTCTACAATTACCCAGCGTCTTGATGCAACCTATTGCAAAATACTTGATAAATTCAATTCATATATAAATATATATATATATATATATATATTTTTTTTATTATTTTCTTTTTTTAAGATGAAATAAATGTTTTTTTTTAAATCGAGAAATTCCCACCAAAACGAATAAATCCACTAGCGGTATATGACGTGAACATGAGTTCAGATGCTCCGAGCTCCATACCATCTTGTCTGATCGACCTGAGGGGCATCAAAAAGACCGCAACGGGGGATTTTCGTTTTCTATTTTCATTGACGATTGCTTGATGGTCGGTAGCATTGGAGCCCGAAGAGAGGGGATAGTTGCTATTTCCCCTTTAGTGGGAATAGAAGAAAAATATAAAAAAAACTGGAATTTATCATAATCGAAAAGAATATTTACGACTTTTGGAAAACATGAGTTCTCCAAATGTTTGCCTCTTGAGGAAATTTTGTAGATTCTTCCGACATTTTGATCCCCGACCTGCCACCCCTTATCCCCGACCCTCCCCCTCGACCTCTCATATAAAACCCTAAAATTAGTCTTGGAGCCCTTAGAATCCCTGTTGTGATTAGTTTTCTCTTTATTTCAGTTTATCATGTTCTTTGTATAGATTTCAGTACTATGGAAAAGAATAGCGATGTGTCGTTTAAATAGGTAGTTAATGTTGGCAATTTCTTTTGTTGGCAAAGACCAGTGTTTTCAAAGTAACTGGATTTAACGAGTGTTAATGTCGCTTGGAATGAAAAGGTTGAATCTTCGGTTTAATAGGTTTAACTTTAAGCATAGCCTGCAGAATTTAATAGTCTAAAGCGATTTCTTCTATTTGAATGTGACGTAATAATCAACCCCGTGGTGGGATCCTATTAAAAGTATCCTATGCCAAAAACGGATCAGGGGTATATTTAGTTTGGAATTTGTTAGTGAAACAGAAACCCTCTTCCTGGTTTTGCCCAAACTATTTTTCAGTTGACAATTTTGGACGAAGGTGTGTGCTGCTGTCGTAGCCATTATTGTATCGACTAAGTTTTGCCAAAATTACAGCAATTATTTGTTTTATTAACATTTTGTAAATCTACAATTGCTACCTGAAAATCTGCCACCAGGTAAAGTGAAATTATTAACATTTTGAAATCAGCGAAAAAATCCCCAGAATCATGATTTACATGCTATCTTGTTGAAAGTGGTAAAATGGGCGTAGTTTTTGGTTATATGCTGTTTTTTTTTAATGGAGGTAGGAGGTATTCTGCAGACCAAAAGTGTTCATGATACCCTTATAAATGAATAGCACTTGCATCCAACAGAAGGACAAGGTACTGATTTAGTCACATGCAGTAGGCTCGATGCTGGTGATATGATAGCTTTCTGGTGCAGATTGAGATTAGCAGAGTTGCCACCAGTTCAAAAGTAAGATCACTAATATATTCAGTAAAAAATAACTAAATCAGCGAAAAAAAAATCCCAAAATCATAATTTACATTCTTTTGGTTGTATGTAGAATACCTCCTACCTCCATTGGAAATAAACCCAGATAATCTAAAAGTAGCCCATTCTACCACTTTCGTCACGTGCAGTAGGTTCTATGGTGGTGGCATCCTAGCTCTGTGGTACAGTTACAAAATTTACTACATCAGCGAAAAAGTTCCCAGAATTATGCTATACATTCTTCGGGTATGATGTAGAATGCCTCCTACCTCCATAGGAAATAAACCCAGATAATCTAAAAGTAGCCCATTCTACCACTTTCTTCGCGTGCAGTAGGTTCTATGGTGGTGGCATCCTAGCTCTGTGGTACGGATAGAGCTGAGCAGAGTTGCCACTAGATCAAAATTGAAATCACTAATGTTTTCAATAAAAAATTTACTAAATCAGCGAAAAAGTTCCCAGAATTATGATTTACATTCTTCGGGTATGATGTAGAATGCCTCCTACCTCCATAGGAAATAAAGCCAGATACTCGAAAACTAGCCCATTCTACCACTTACACTTTCGCCATGTGCAGTAGGCTTTATGCTGGTGGCATGCTAGCTCTATGGTGCACATTGAGATAGCTTACTGAACGTTTAATAGCAAATTAACTGTTTACATAAGATGAAATTTATTCATGATGAATACACATATAATGAAACACTACTATTCCCCCAAAGGCTCATTGACATTTAAAAGGGTGGAAGGTATACGAGTCACTTAGTCACAGAACCCACTAACTTACAAAGAGAAGGGAAGAAAAAGGAAGAAAAGAAAAACAAATTTACAATATGAAAACTAAATAGTTTAGATATTTTGTCTGGTCTAATTTTGTTTATGCCGGGCCGGATCTTTTTTAACTTTATTTATATGTTCTGATCATTTTTTTCTTTTTATTAGCCGCATATCTTGTGTGAGATTGCTGGCATTTTTGTACAGAAACCGATTTCTGAGCCAGAATCTGGCCCTAGGCACTAATTATCTCCCATAAACATCACTTTTCAGAAGCGCATCCAGGATTTATGTTTGGGGGGGGGGGAGGTTACTAAAAAAAATTTTAGGGGGGAGGGGGTTACACAAAAATCCTCAAAAAACGCATACAAAATTTGTTTATGTCCATTTTTGTCACGTTTTTACGAGTCAAACAAACATTTCGGGGGGGGGGGGGGTCAGGATGGGTGAGCCCCCCCCCCCCCCCGCCCGGACGGGCCGCCAGGGTTATCATCTGGTGTTCAATAGTTATTCAAAAAGCTTAAAATGGCTCTCCTCAAAAGCGGTGATGTATGACAGGGTAGTTTTGATCGGACTCCATTTGAAGGTGGGATAATTTCATTTTAGTATAGAAAAATATGGAGACTTCGATGTATTATTAGTATCCTTTTTGGTTGTTGCTAATTTACTACACCTAAAAGGAGTATGGGCTCTAATAATGTTTATTTGGTTTTAACCAACTGAACTACCTTGTTCCTAAAATTTCCAGCAGATTTGTATTTTAAAATTTCCAACTTAAAAGATCTTGTATTGTCACATTGTAGATCTTGAGTACTTATGTATTATCCTGAATACACTCAAGAAGTTTGCTCTGTTTGATCTGAGAATAGCCGATCCGTTTGTCTGCAACCGGTTATAATTAGCTTAATCTTAGTGAGAAAACTATGATGCAGGTATATTTTTAATTAAATATTTAATATATAGAGTTGATTAGGTATCTAATAATCGAATATAATGCGGTCTAGGCGGCCTGTTTTCCATATTTTTTTATTTTCCATAATTTTGCTATTAAAATCTTATATTTTTCATCATATTTTGTTATATTCCATTAGGATTAAGCTAACTTCACTTCTTGGGTGGGTTCGGGATATTTATAAGTACCCTTTTTGGTTTTTGTTAAATCACTACCTAAAAGGAAGATGGGTTCTAATATTGTTAATTTGTATTTAGCCTACTGAATTACCTTGTTCCTCTAATTTCCAATAGATTTATATTTTGAAATTCCCAACTAGATTCCCAATTTTTATCAAATTTAGATCATTTCCTTAGAAAAGGTCTAAATTACTATCAGTAATATAAGTAATGTCATAAGTCTGGCTTGGTGAATGAATACATGGTTGTCGCCCGATCACTAGATTTTAGTGATTTTCTTCGATAATCTAGTGATTTATATGCTGATTTAGCGATTTTTGTTTAGGCAATATAAAAAGTCACTAGAGATAGTGATAAATCACTAAGGGGTGGCAACCCTGAATGGATAGATATGAGATAAATGAATTAAGTGACATAAGATCTTGTTCTTTTGGTGAAAGTTAGTGCTGAAGGCTTGTCGAGAGATCGCTTATTTCCGAGTGAACATAAACCTGAAGAAACATGTTAATTATCTTAGAAATTCAAATGTGTATCCCAAGGGCCTTTCGTACTTGAACCCCGTGTAGATACTGCGGTTATCCTCCAGTTTTTAAAATTACCTTTTACGCAAACTTCAACTAGGCTTTCTGTAATACTTCGGTTTTTATAACCTACATAGGCTCGTTTAATTTACCCTTGGGTGGGGGGGGGCGAATTTGGGTGACGAAACAGTTTCATGCGTACATGTCTCGTTAGAGGAAGTTTTTTGGGGAGGGGTCTTAAATGGTATAAATGACTGTTCCGTGTCCACCTGTGCTGAGGCATGGTCATGCTTAAACATTTCATAAAGTAAAACGAATTTGAAATAAGGCAAAAACTTTTGAGCTATAAGGAGGAGGACCTATAAAAATGCTTAGCTGTTTGGGAGGGGGCTCCTTTTCCCAGAGCTTCTCTTCCTCTCAATGAACATATTTTTTTTTTTAATTCATTTTGTTCTCTTATAAAATTCACTCATTGTCATTTAGTCTTTTGAATTGCTGGAGTTAACCTGCGAAAGCTTGTGTTAGGTTTATAATTTCAAATTAATTCATGCAACCAAAACCTTAAGCTAAGCCTTGATTCAGTGGCATCAGTTCATGAAAGAGCGGAAGGGGGGGGGGGGGGTAAAATGTATTTTAAAATTTAGGGATTGGCAGTTTTTCTTAATTTCTAAGGATAATACAAAAAAAAAATCTGTGAAAATATCCAATGAGGTGTTTTCAAAATCTAGAAGGTATCTCATCCCCCCCCTCCCCCAATTGACACTTGTTCCTCACTTACCTTGTGTTGATTTTTTTATAATGACAAATACGTGGAAAATTGCATAAAAAGTTTAGCTCTTGAGGGGGCCAGAAGCCCTTCTCTGTGTAGGTAAAACATAAAATCGCGAACGCAAATTATATGTACGCGCCTGTTCACTGTCGTTAAATAAAAAAATTACATTTTCAGTTCTTATTGCTCTTCTGTAAGGTATACACCCTTTGTAGCTTAATGTGTTGTGAAGAGCCAGTGTTGAGTGTTGACGTGTCTAATCCTTTATCAATTTTGTAATTTTTATATTTGCAAATCCAATTCCTCAAAGAAAATACTCAGCTGGTCCGCACTTACCTTGTATTGATATTTTTTTTTAATAGAGAATTGTAAAAAACATTTAGCTTTTTGAAAAAAGAGTCCGAAGGCCTCCCTTGATTATGTGTTTCAGTTATCCCGGGAAAAAATTAATCCTTCATAATTTAATATCTTTAGAATTAACGGAGCTATCCGGGAACCTTTACTTTTTTTTCAACTGCTAAACCTGTCTCAAATTCCTATGGGGGTTTCTTGTCAATGGGATTTTAAATAGACTCCATATTGAATTCCCAAACATGGGAACGCAAAGATATGCAGATACTTTTGGGTCACGCTATCCGGGTCGAGTCCCTGCAGGTGTTATTTTGGGTTTTGCATAGGACCCTGAGGCGTGGAAGGCACCGGAAAAGAACGTGAAGCAATTAAGAGACTGACAATAAGTTTTCGTTGCCCTTGAGATTTTAAGGAAACAGAAAATGAGGAAAATAACATGCAAATTTTGAAACATTACATAGACACACCAAAGATACTTGTGCTTAAGGCTTACCCTGAACATTTATCAATATTCAGTACAATGCATAATAAAAAATAAATAATGCATATATATATATATAT
>JAQQPU010000678.1:62604-86947 GCA_029168905.1 Artemia sp. Kazakhstan ARC1039 | reverse complement strand
CTTTCCCTTTTATCATACCTGCTTTTCTGTTTAGTGGCTGTGCCAAGACGCACCCTTGGATCTCGGATTCTTAATTGTACTAAAAAAAAGGAATCTGCTGCTTTGACACGAAAGAATCAGGAAGAAACACAGATCCCTTTTTCCCGAATGTACTTAGAATCCAACTTTCTTGGTATTAAACCCTTGCCTTTGGGTATTTGAAGAGAAAACTGTAAAGTAACAGTCAGAAAAATTGTTACTACCGAGTTATTAGTAAAAAGTGCTAAGTAAAGCAATCAACTAAAAAAATAACTAGTTTCTCAGATATTTATACGTCACGCTTCGCAGCCCTATTCCTTTTATCACGTCTTCACACGTCCCTTTCCCTTTTATCATACCTGCTTTTCTGTTCAGTGGCTGTGCCAAGACGTACCCTTGGATCTCGGATTCTAAAAAAAGTATTAAAAAAAAGGAATCTACTGCTTTGACACGAAAGAATCCGGAAGAAACACAGATCCCTTTTTCCTAAATGTACTTAGAATCTAACTTTCTTGGTATTAAACCCAGGCCTTTGAGTATTTGAAGAGAAAACTGTAAAGCATCAGTCAGAAAAACTGTTACTACCGAGTTATTAGTAAAAAGGCGCTAAGTAAAGCAACCAACTAAAAAAAAAACTAGTTTCTCAGATATTTATTGGTACGTTTCAGTAATCATCTCGATAATCACTGCTCAAATGACAACCCTAAGAAACTGGACAAATGAGCTTCAGTAAATCAAACTAAGCTCGGTTAGCACAAGTATAAACACTAAGTCTTCTACTACTAAGTCTACTGCTGAGCATAACAAGTTTTCCGATGTTATTCATCGCTTCCGCTGTCCTAGATCTCGGAATGCATTCGAGACTCATAAAATGATATCAAGAACTCAAGCGAATGGGGGACGAGAAGCACACGCACTTCAGCTGGAAGGACCAGCCCCGCCGTGGGTGGCCTCCTCGTCCGTAGGAGACATGGTTCAAGATTCTTTTCAGTTCTGTGCCCTCAGGCACGTCGGTATTAAGGTTATTTTTGGTTTTTTGTTGATGGGTTGGTTGTATTTTTTTTTTTTTTGTTGATTAAGGTTGGTCGTAAAAAGGGCTGAAAAAAAAGAAGGAAAAAAGTGCCACTGCAAGAATGGGTTTCTTGTGGACGGAGGACGCCTAGTCTACGGGAGAGCAAATAGTTTTTTTGTGTTAAAAATTTTTAAAGTTGTAAGAGTAAGCCTTTTGGAAGACCACCTTTAAAATTCGAATTCGTATTAGTGAAAATTGAAGGATATGAATTTTAAGAAATTGAAGTAAAAATGCCACCGGAAAAGCGTCTCTTAGAGGGGGAAGGACACCCTGGAACGGGGGGAGAGATAGATATTTGGCAAGAAAAAAGTTAAATGGTAGTGTGCCTTCATGTCCCCTAATACATTGACTGGTATATAATATTTTTTTTTTTTAAGTTTAGGTGATATGATAATGTATAAAGTTGCAAGATTTATATGTTTTTGTATTAAAATATCACCGAGTGGAGAGGAGGAGGGGAGGAAAAAAAAAATAACAACTACCTCTGAAAAATGTTAAACAAAATTACTTCTGTTGATACACAGAACATGGCGATGGTGGTGGTTATGGTCTTGAGGCGAGTTTTGGGTTTAGGTGCCATTTTTAACATGATGATTGCGATGCCGATGAGACATCAAAAAAGTGGAACCCTTTCTTCATGATAAATGAATTCAGCATTGTGAAGACGTCTGAGTCAAAGCCAAAGACAATGTTGATGCCGATTTCCATAGAAACGGGTTCTGCTGAATGCATGATATACAGGCTGGAGTCACAGTAACCCTGGTCTACCAATGCGGCAGTTAATGTGAGATCAGCATTCAGCCGGAACCACTGGCACAGAATTCCTATGTCGCCAGGGAACGGCATCGCCATATTCTGCGTGTCAACAGAGGGGCATCTTCGTCCAGACAAGTAGCCTAACTGTATGACCAGCCCAACTAATACTCTCTTTCCCCCAACCGGTCTGTAACCGCACACCATTCACCGATACGCAATTCCGATTTCACACCGACCTCTGCATTGGTTTGTGGCGACTCACGTAGTCCTACTCGTCGGCCCTGGACCATCACCCGTTTTAATCGGTCACTACTCAGCTTCTCAGAGCTTTCCCTCAGAAGCCACAACAGCGTGGCTTTTTTTATTTGTGTTATGGAGCCGTCATAAGTCTTGACAAGACAAAACCTAGAATTCTTCATGTTCGTCACAGGCTCACTAACCCAATTTTTCTCAACTTGGTATTTCACACAGTGAGCAATCACTGGCAAATCTTCAAAGATGCCTTCACTTTCCGAGCCCGATTCAGTGTCAGTCGCGGAAGCCTTTTCCTGCTTATCGGACAGAGTATTTTCCTCTGAGTCATCGTCTGAGTCACTGTCGTGAAGTACAGAAAGACGAACATTCGGTACTTGGTGACCGAAAGCAGAAAGTACGTCGTCGGGTATCAAGGCTTTCATTATTCGCTGACTTTCAATACGAGCTCGCCCTAGCTCGAGCTTGATTTCATCGTCCCCGGGCAAAGAAAAATAGGAACTGACAGACACAACACCAATGGATCTAACTCGCTTGGCCTTGCGCAAGGACCACTGTTCATTAGAATATTGAGCTTCAAAATCCGTTATACTTTCATATTGACGAATTCGATGTAGAAGTTGGAGGAACGAAAAGTTTATTACAGTACTGTAAGTGCTGGTTTGAGACCGCATCTTCCTAAAAAAATCTTCACACGGTTGGCTATTTATGTCGGAGAGTTTGAAAAGACGTTCGAGCCCAAGCCGTTTGAATCGACGAATGAGAAGCACTAGGGAATGTATATTTATCTCTAGGCAATGGTAAAGGTTTGTGGTAATAAAATTCTCGTTCAAAGCATAATGTCCACTTTTTAGGACCCATGATCTCCAATGTAGAACGCAGTAAACAACTCGACCAAGTAAAGATAACCTCTCAAGAGGAGAAAGTTTGCCGTCGTAAAAAACGCGTCGTACGCTTTTCATAAGCCAAAGATAAAACTGTGTTCCTTCGCTTCCAGGAACACGCTGTTTCAGGTGTGCCGGAGGCACGGAGGCAGGAAGGAAGGGACACCTGCGACGGTCAGTTATTAGCCCCTCGGCTGGAATTCATTAAGAGGAGAGAGAGGGGGTGAATTTGAAATAAGACAAAGTGCATAAAATGTATGGGGGGAATCGTAAAAATGTTTTAGCCTTTTCTCAGGAGAAAATTAAGCTTTCCTTTGTGTACGTGCTTTTCCCCTTCTTCTTAAGTATCCGACACTTAGTTCACCTGAAATGGTCGATAATATTTAGAATAGCACATTTAATCTTACTTCTTAAGAATTCTTATATGTGCTTGTAAGAAGTTTGTTTCGGACACTTACTCTGAGGGGATTAAAAAAAATGACAGGAAATTGTTTTCATATTGAGACGATTGATCGTCTCAGAAATGAGACTTTCAGATTGTGGTTTTAGACCCGTGATTCCTAACGTGGGGCACAGGCCCCACCTGTTGGGGCATGACAATGTTGTTGTTCTTTCGGGAAGAGGGGGATATGGGCTGGACACACACCCTTCGGATTTTTATATTGTAAAACAACAGGGAATTTACCTAAGACAGTGAAATTTGTTTATACCTTAAAAATATTTCAGCTAGTTAGGGAGGGGGGGGAGATACTTCAACGGGTGCATCATAATGGAAGTAATTGGAGACCAACCAGCCACGGGGGGTAAATGCCTAGCCCCCTATTCAACGCCTTGTGCACCAGCAATGGTCCTGGAGGTTCTTCATCACTGGCGCCCCTAACACTTAATTGGCCGACTGAGTATTTCTTCTCTGTATTAAAAGGCGAAATTGTTGAAATAGTGCAAAATCTTGTATAATAAAAATTATCCTCTAGTAATAAAAAATGACATTCGTTTGGTCGATAAAAGGCTTATTTCATATCTTCTACCGCTCCTTATAGAATTAAAGCAGGGCTGCCACGTCTACACGTCTACCTCCAATGCTTAGCCGCACTAAGCTATCTTGAAATGACGTGTTTTTCTAAATCTTATGTTGTTGGACATTAAAAAAGTATATTGAAGTGATGCTTCTTATAGTCATATTTTCAACGTCAGCCACATATGCCTGAAAGTCCTTGAGCTCGAGAGCTATATAATAAATGGCATAAATTTTGTTCTCCTATTATTTGCCTTTTCTTGGGTTTTTCACACGCCCCTAAAATGAATACTTTCTTCCATGCCTGATCGATATCAAGTTTTTAATATTAATAATTTTGACCATCCGTCTTAAGTTTTAAAGCAGGGTCACTAAGATAAAACTTAGCACAACTAAAACAACGAGGAAAATTCCCAGCCTGTAGAAAACAAGGAAAAATGCAAATATTTCGGATGAGGCCTCTGCTCAGCATTTGCGATATCTTTATTATTGCCACACTTAGCCGACCAGATTTATATTATTTTACACTTCGGGGATTTGACAGAATTCCTCTGCGAAAGTTTTTATTTGTATTACTTTCTCTTTGTCATCCCAATTGTGCATGTGGAGATATTCCGGGGGGAAATTTTCAACCGGTTTGGATTTCCGGGTAAAAATTCCACGGAAAGGGGATTTCCGGAGTGATCGGAAAAATGATCAGAAATTAAAGTTTGTTTCAAATGAAAGTATGCCAAGGAGAATTTTCAAACTGATTCATCCGCAAGAAATTTTACGAGGGGAGGGGGGGGATTTTCAGTGAGGATGGAATTGTTCGGGGGGAATTTCATGGGTGTGTTTGTGTGTGTATTTTATGGGGGAGGAACTTTCCACGGAAGTTTCCCGTGAAGGAAGGGAACTTTTCATGGGAGGTTAGCCATATTTACTGGCATTATTTGAAAAACGATCAGAAATTAAATAAAACAAAGAAGATTTTTCAAGTGAAAGTAAGGAGCAACATTAAAACTCAAAACGCACAGAAATTATTCGTATATGAAGGGGGTGCCCCCCTCTTCAATACTTTGCTCTTTATGCTAAAGTCTCACTGTTTGTTCAAATTTTTTAAGAACGACTCCTGAAACAAAAGGGTCGTTTAATTTGAATAGGAAGCTTTTTTTAAAACTGCTTAAAACTTAGGATAAAGAGGATAGTATCAAGGGGGGGGCAGCCCCTTCGTAGACGGAATAAGTTCTGTTCGATTGGAGTTTTCATGCTGCTCCTTACTTTCAGTTGAAAAAGCTTGTTTTTTTTTTATTTAATCATCAATAAGGATTTAATATCAACCTCGCACTAATATGGCCGTTCAAATGAAACATATTCCTTGCAAAGAATATTTTTTTGCTTAGGTGTAGTTGATGGAAGCAAAATGTTCAGTATTCTTTTACGTACTACCTGGCATTGGGACTGCAATCACTAAAAACCTGTTTCCAAAGGGGATGTATTATGGCTTTTTTTCGAAGTTGGCTCACCAGCTCCCCGTCTCCTCATTGTGTTAAAATTCTGTGGAGTATTTGGACGTGTCTACCTTGGACAATATCCTTTGGCGGCTACTTCAAAATTGTCAGCATGGTTAGCTAGTTTTGTTATTTATTTTATGAATTTTAGTAGACTATAGTTAAACTATTCTCATCTAAAGTTAAATGACATTTTTATTTGGCAGTTTCTGGTTATTTACCTTACCAAGGTGGCCAGACGGGCCACATTTGCGTCATTTCGGGGCTTTTTGATGCGCTTGCGCATTGAGTTTTTCAAATTGGTGTATTTTTTTTTTGGGGGGGGGTTGTTTATTCGGCGCATTTTCACCAGAAAAACGGAGCTATCCGCGCATTTTCACTTTTATGGCGGCGATCCTCTAAACCAAATATCTGGCAACATTGTACCTTACTGTACATTTCTTAATTCAATTTTTCAGTGTCAAATGAGTTTTCCTCTGGTCATGTTTATATAGTTATGTTTATACAGTTTTGTTTATACAGTTCCCTACCAGGCATCAGTCCACGTAATTGTGTATTTCGTTGAATGATTCGTTGTTTTCTTTTGTTGGCTGGGTCTTGATTTACCTTTCGTTAAAGTGGGGTTCATATGCATGTCTAGTTAGATTTTCATTTCTACCTGTCTGTCCAGACATCGACATCGAGGCAGCTGCTGTTCAAGTATTGAAATTGGAGCATGTCTGGTTATATTTTCATGTCTACTTGTCCGTCCAGACATCGCCATCGAAGCATCTTCCTTTCACACATAGAATTCGGAGCATTTCTAGTTAGATTTGTACGAGTCCACTTGCCTGTCCGGACATCGACGTCGAGGCAGCTTCCGTTGGCGTAAAATTTGGTTCTTAGCTGCAACAAATTACACCTGAAGCATCCAGTCCTATTGGATGAATTGCAGCATATTGAGCTTTGAAGCACAATAAGAAAATGATAATTGTAATAGGTTGCAAAAACGCTTTGAGGCACAGTTAAAAAATTGCAACTCCTTGTTGAGCGCCAAAAATGAATTGCAATTCGTACCATTGAACGCCGGGAAGAACTGTGTCTACGATTTCAAGTTCTACCAATCTGGAAGCTTCTTTTGTTAATATATGTATTATCTTCTCCTAAAAGCAGCGTCCACGTGCATCTCCAGCTGAACTTAGAAGCCTAGGCACGTGTACGGTTACAAATGCATTCTTAGACATGGAAATGTTACTGGATATGCACTTGAACGCCGCCTAAGGGCAAATCTGGTTTTTCTAACGCAAATTTGGTGCAGTCAGGATTTTGTTCGCGGGGGGGGGGGGTGATACAATAAAAAATTAGAAAACGTCAACAATTTGCTTATATGTATTTTGTTACATTTTTACGAGTCGGACAAAATTTCAGGGGTGGGGGCTCAAACCCCGTACCCCCCTGGATACGGCGATGCTATGACTACTTGCACTTCCAATGAATGATCTCGCAGCCACAATGTTTGGCTATGCCCTTAATTTATTAAATTGTTTCCTATCTTAAATATTGAAAAAGTTCTGCTCACTTGGAAAACTTAAAAACCATGCTTCAGCTTTCTTGTAAAATTGTGGAAAATGTCGCCTGTGCCTTGTGGTCTTTTGCAATATTTGTCAATTCATGGAGATATAATTTTTGGCACTCTTCTTTTTCTCCTACCCGACCTCGAAAGGAGTCACTAGGATGAATTCCAGGTCATCTTACTTCTTTTTCTCAAGTTGAAGGTTTTGTCTCAGAAAAACAATCCTCTTTTTTTTCTGAGCAACTTTTACGTAAATTTTGTCAACTTTTAAGATAAAACACAAGTGGCACAGTGTTTGTGGTGAGCTCGGTAGATGGAAGCACATTATGGTCAATTACATTGAAATCAGATACTAATTTTGAAATTTACCCTCCTTCTGCCGGAATGCCTGCTTCGTATCCAGTAATTTTTGCAAAAAAAAAAAATTATGCCGAAACTTGCATTAAACTCATGCCCGGACACAAGGGGAAGGGGCAGGGCAATCCATCCAGGATTTGTCCAAAGCGGAGCTTTGGAGTCTTGAGTCGTGGAGTCGTTAGTAAAATTTTGCTGAATTGAGCTGGAGGTCGAGTAACAGAAATAATTGAAGTCCCTTTGGTGTCTAAGCCGGAGTAGGTTATGGAAACGCAAAAAGGCATGAATTTTAAAACATGTTTGTGCTTTTATACTAATATAAAAATTTATAATATATAAATTACCTACTAACAGGGTCTTTAAAATTATATTTAGAAAAGAGTTGGATAAACTGTACTTTTTACAAAAAGGGAAGAAAAGGGGCCTATACGAAAAGGGAAGTGTAATACCTCAGAGTCTTAACAATTATGTTTGAGATTTCAGGAGTTGGATTCCGTATATTTGGAATGTTTAGAGTTGGAGTCGGTATAAATTATGGCCGACTCCAAAGCTAAAAGTTTCTCATTTGTGTTCTCAACTTCTCTTGCCACTAGAAAATCTTGATAATCCCTTTCCCTCATGGCTCGTACCCTTGTAATTACAGCGATGGCGGTAAATATATAAATTGATGTTTACCTTTTATAGGCTCATGGCAAGAAACTCCGGAAAACGTACCAGACACTCCTGGAGAAAACTTCAATCAAGGTTAGTGTCTGCTCTTGTTTTCTTTTGTGCGAAAGCATTGATAGAGTATGAATGCGACAATCTTTAAACTTTTAATTTATTTCTTTGATCATAAATTTCATCAAACCAGAGATCTTTTTCTGTCAATTATGTAACCGTTAGTATCCAAGTAAAAAAAAAATTGTCTCCTATATTTTAGAATTAGGCTCCTATTTAGGAGTCTAACTCCTATAAAATGGCTCCTATATTCTATCCAACTCGGAGAAGAATCAAACAGGCTTTCGTGCATTTTCTTTTGCAATAATTAAAAAGCCGAAAAAAAGTTCTTCTGTACTATAACATCGAACTTCAAGTTAGTTAGAAAACCGTATAAAACCGTGTATTATTTGAGCTTTATTTTTGTCTAGATGAAACAAAAGTACACATAATTTTTTTCATACGTATAATCTGTTCTGAAAGCATGTTCAGGAAACTTCAAATACAACAAATTGTCACGATTACCAGTAACTAGAAATTAAAATTGGAACTTATGAGAACCTGTTTTGCAAAACTGGAACTAACTTAATATTATGGAAATTGGAGTTCGCTCATACTTTTCTTGTGTGAGGTAGTTTAGGATCCCTTTTCTCGATCAAGTTTGAGTTCAGAGTGAGTTAAACTGAGCTTTCGAGAAAAAGAGTGCGCCTTGTCTGAAAGAGCATTCCAAAAGACTTATTTGTGCTCTCTTGGACTTGATATGTAGAACCGCTCTTTGGGTCCAGTGTTACCATAAGGTGGAACAAAACATAAGCCAGAGCCTTTGAAAAATAAGCCAACGCTTTTGAAGATACAAGCCAAATAAGCCACACAGCGTTTTGCCCCAACAAGCAACTGATAATAATTTCTATGTACATGCTGGTCTATACTAATAACAACTAATAATAACCATAAATCAAAAGTTTACTTGCCATACGTTATCAAAATAGTCAGCCTGGCGGGAAATAATTTCATATGGCAACACTGTGTATCATCTGGAAATCGTGACTTAATTCTATCGCAATACCCAATACAGAGTTGCCATTCAGTACTCCATCAATGCTTCTTAAAACCTACTTATTTGTCTAAAAGTGTTTAATGGTTGTTTGTCTAATTTGTTTCATTTTATCTTAAATGACTTGTTTTAAGTTTTGCGTGGATCCGTTGCGTTTTAATGTGAAAAATACCTGTTATCATCGTGCTATATGCGGTCGCGATTTAAACTGAGCCAGCATCAACTTACCTTTTGGATTACTCAAGAAGGTAAGTCACCTTCTCTAATTTACTTTAAGTTGGAGCCAGCAGTCAACTCATTTGACATAAAGAAGTAAAAAGTAAGCGTTCTTCTTGTAAACCCCTGTCAAAGGCATAGTTGATGCTGGCTCCTGATCATGCGCGAAAGGAAAAATTGACGTCAGGATTTTCTCACTTGTCGCTTCAAAAAGATAAGCCAACTTTTCCAATATTTCATTTTAAACGAAAAAAGAACAAGAATTTGCCACATCATAGATTTCTTCTTTGTTTCGCCTGGTGACATTTAGATAATGACTATGATGAATATGCCCTGACGTCATTGCTTTTTTGTGCATGACTAGAATTTAGTAACATTGTTAATATGTAAATTGGTTGGTATCAAAAGTTACAATCTCCTTTTATGGTGAGAATTATGTTCTCTAATACCGATTTGTGCTGCTTTGAAAAGGAAAGAAGTAAAAATCGCCAACTCTTCAGTCACAGATTAATGTAGTCAGAAGCTTGGAAATTTACTATTGTCGTTTTGAAATGGAGATTTTGGTTTTTGATTCCAATTATCTCGTATGAGATCTATACGTTTCTTAGTGTAGCTTTTTCCAGTTTCTCGAAATATTAGCCTAGCAAAAGTTTCTTAGTTACGATTCCAAAAGTAGCGTATATAGTAAGACCTAACAAGGGGCTATTATGGTCAGCCAAAGTATTGAAACGAATAATTAGATATACGACTGTTGGGCATTCATGTTATGCCTGTCTTAGGCTTGCGGCTCAATTACGTTTTTCGCATGTGCGGTAATACACGACACATGAAGCAAAAAAAAAAAAAAAATAACAAATGAAAAAAAAAGATCAAATCAAATAGGTAAGGAATACGAAGGTCGTCAACCAGCGGAAAATACGAAACGAAAATAAGTAGATATTTCGGCGAGGACCTTCGCCAAGTCGTCTTCAGTTCTCAAAAAATAAAAAACGAAAACAAACAAAATCTAACCTTTTGAAGTAGACCTCACGAGAAGAGAAAAGACACACGACCCTGGAAATTAAATAATAAAAAAAATCATAACCGTGAGCACTTGAAAAAATTCACTAATAAAGACAATCTAAAAAAAGTCCGTCTTGAATTCATAGGTTTAATTTGGAGATTTCACGAGCTAATTCCCCTACTTGGTCCTAATTTAGACCCTAAAATTTACCGATGTATTTTGTTTTCTCCTTGCATTGCAATACCCCTAAAATAGCTCCTGTAAAAACTGTTCAGGTGTAGAAATGAACAACTATTTTCTAGCGTTAAAATTTGAGCGTCAGTCTTATTTTTCTTAGAGAAATAACTAGATATTGCATAAACACTTTCACTTTTGACACTTTGATTCTTTTAAATTTTACGAACAAAGTAAACCTCCCCTACTTTCTGCTTTGCCTTCTTAAAGCCTAACAAAATCCAAGACTGACTTGTCTTTATTGCTCCACGCCTCCGCAACGCTTCCTGGTGAGCAAATAACGGAAAATCTTGCAAATAATATTATTAACTAATTAATTAATATCCAATTTTTTATATTATGAAATTATCTGATCAACTTGTTTGTAAATAAATTTTAGAATTATAGCTGTTACTACTTGACGAAAATTTACGTTCAGATTTCTTGATGGCTCCCGAAGTTCAATACATTCCTGCCAGGTATTCCCATTCTAATTTTCTGTTTCTTTGTTTTCTTTTTTTTTGGGGGGGGGGGGGGCTCGTTGGGATATCCCCAAATAGGTGAACTAAAAGAAAACAAGGATTGGAGTTACCAACACATGGATATTTTTAACAAAGGCCCAAGGGGGGCTAGGCTCACCTTGCGTACATGTCTGATTCGTCTCTCAAAATTCTAGAATTTGTAGTACGTTTTATTGGATTGTAGTACTTTTTAGACCTTTTATATATTAAAGATTTTGAACTTGAATCACTTGCTTTGCTTATTTTGGAAAGCTGAGAGCAGGTGCATACGCAGGGGAGGGGGACCTGAACCTCTTACTCTCCCGCCCCAAAAATGCTCCTGTCCTTTGTTTAGAAAAGTATCTACTTAAAAATAAGTGCATTAAATTGATTATTAGCTGAAAGTCTTTTTTTTTAAGTTTTGGAGTAGATCTATCATTTTGGAAGAAATGGACATTTGATAGCCTTAACTGTAATAGTAATTCTGACGCTATTCGTCTTGCTAAGACCTTTCATATTTCGTTTTGTGTATTCTTGACAGAGAAATTCCATGCTTTTTGGGACCATTTTTAGGGATACAGAGAGGGATAATTTCCCCTTTATATTTATTAAATAGTTTTTCTTTTGCATTTTCACTGAAATAAATCGAAAGAAAAGAAATTTGCCCCACCCTGATTTCAGAATGCTTTTTTATTATATTCGCCAAAAATCCCCCCCACCTCTGCCTCACTTCCAAAATCACCCCCCCCCCCCCTTGGATACAAGTGTAACAAGTGTAAATTTTTTTTTTAAATATGGAAATATCACTTCGGAAGAATTCTGGATATTCACTAATACATGAACCAAAAGAAAATACAGATAAAGTTATCAACGACCTCCTCCCCCCCCCGGAAAAGGATTACTATGGATATGCATGTGATAGCTTTGAACTATTATTGATTCTGAAGTTAGGCCTCTTTAGTAAGACCTCACGTTTTGTTTGGAAAAATCTTGATACAATAGGGACAACAATTGCCCCCTCCTAGATTTTGGAAAATACCTTTTTGATATTTTTCATTGAAAAAGACTGATATTTTTATTGAAAAATCGTTTTTGGTATTTTGATCGATAGTCTTTAACTATAATAACAATGCCCCCTAGATTTAAAAAAAAAAATCGTTTTTGACATTTTATCTTTCTCCTCTATCTTAGGGTCTGCATTAAAAAAAATACCTTTTTAGGGGGTTTTCTTATTGAGAAAATTTTATTTTTTGGTAGTTTCAATTTCTAAATATGAAAAGTTGGATATACAGTAGCCTTAAACTGTAACAGTAATCCTGAAGTTACACTGTTTTGCTAGGGCTTCTCGCTTTTTTTAGTATATTCTTGAACGAGTAGAAAAGATTGTAGCATTTCATGCTTTTTAGGATCATTTTATTGTCAAATGTGTGGCCGACGGTTCGTAAAGGAAGGGAGTATGAGGTCTCACTTATCACTCGACTGTTCAACTAAGAGATACACCTGTGAACACTGTAATTGCTCCTTTAAGAGGAAGTACCACTTGAATCGACACATGCGCGTCCATACGCGTGAAACTAACAACGAAAATCACCAAGCTTTGAACACTTTTTCAGTCTCAATTCCTTTACCTCTACCAGCATTTCCTTTTGAAATTGAAGGTGCAGTTTTTGATGAAACTAAGATTAAACAAGAGCCGTGATTTGCCATATGAGACCATAAAATGAACTAAATTTGATTGTTCTTTGATGACTGTGGAAATGGTTAATATAAAATTATTATTGCCTAAAAAGTCAGTTTCCTAGTATTTATTTTAAGTTCTAGCATATTTTATAGAATATTAAGTGTATCAAAATGGAAGGAGGGAAGAGGTTGAGACCGAGAGAGTAACATTTCCTTACGCACTAGTCTGACATCCTTCTGTGTTGTAAATATATTTTTTTTATGAAATAAACATACATCCATGCTTAATTTGAAGCTTTTTAGGCTACGTCTTTCATTAGTCGAGAGGGGGTACTAGGACATATAAAAAGTATAAATAAAAAAGCAAGCTAATTTTTGTAATATAGCCTTAAATCGTTATTCCAGATGTGCTGTTGCTCGTATCGCCATCCAGAAAGCGTTATTTGAACTCAGAGGGCTACAGATGTGAGGTGTGCAATAAGATCTACAAGTATCCTAATAATCTCACTCGACACAGGAGAACAGAATGTGGCGTGGAACCATCGTTGAAATGCTTTTATTGTCCAAAAATGTTTTCTAGAAAAGATAAGCTGAGAGACCATATAAATAAGTGTCATACACAAGATCTTCTACTAGCTTTAAGACAGTACAATAACCCTGTTACTGCAGCAGAGGGAAATAATAACAATGTTTAATTTATTTGTTCATACCAAAGACCTTATATTGCTCGACCTCAAATGGCATTGACAGACGCTAGCAAGCGTGGATATTTGTGATCAGAATAATTATTGTCTGCTGCAACAACTAACGGAGCCAAAAAATAGTGATTATCACTCTTTATGGGTCTCTTGTTCTGAACCCATGGACCTAATAACGCAGGTACAAAGACAGGAAGACCTTGGTTCTTTGTATTCACAGGGGAGGTAAGAGGGGGTATTCTCTCGTCTTTGAGATGGTAAAAAATATTGAGAATGTACAACATATTGTAGCATTCGGGGGAAAATTTGACACTAACTGGGCAACAATTGTCTTCAAACTTTCACCCCCATCCCAGGAACTTTTTCAGAGATTCTGCTGCCCTCCTACTTGCAAAAACTTGGGCTACCACCCTTGCTTTTGGAGCCATTAGACTATATTTTGCTGGCTAAATATAAAGCTCTTGAACTTGGCAATGAGGTTGTTTTAACATAGCCTATTTCAATTTCACTTGTTTAATTTTATTGTCGCGTAAATTAACCTGACTGAGGAATAGTGCTCTGATTTTGTTTCTAATTTCTGAATGTCAGTAGATAATATTATAATATTCAGATGAGGACGGCGGCGTTTCGACAAAATAAAGGCACAATGAGATTGCTGGAAGTTGCGTTATTTGGGATGTAATAATATAAGGTCTTTGGTTCATACTTATTGAAACGTTTGACAATCATTACCGTTGCAATATGTTTTTTTTGTTACTTGGTATATGAGAAATATAAAAGGTTTGTGCTATTTGCTGTTCTTCAAGGCGTCTTGATTAGCTCAACAATTTTGTACTTGTTCTTCCTTGCCAACTGTAGTATTTTTTAGGTTTTCCATGTGAACGTTGCGGCAGAACGTACAAGTATAAGAAAAATATGAGACAGCATATGAACTACTGTGGCCACGCTGCTTCTTTTCAGTGTCCTCATTGCGATAGAATCTTCAAATATAGTAGAAGTTTGAAACGTCATATACGGTTTGACCACCGTACGCAGACTGCTTAGACAAAAGATATTGCTTAGACTGACGCAGATTGCTTAGGCAAAAGATATTGCTTAAAATTATTTTTATATATGAAACATTATTCAGGAATTAGTGGCTTTGAAGGATTCTTAAGATTAAAGTTGGAGGTCAGTAAATATCTCTTCTTGCAGGAGTTGACTCCACACTCCCAAAGGCCATCATTGAGATATTGAATAACATAGATGATACAGCAGATTCAGAATGGAAAAAATACTATTGCGAGAATTGCAATCTTAGATTCCGGGAGAAATGCACTTTAAGACGACATCAGCATACTTATAAGTGCAGAGGCGTACTTGCTAAATCGCAGCTGTACTTTTGCCAGTACTGTAATAAAGCTTTTAACCGAAAGGACAATTTATCAAGACACTATAAGCACTGCAACAAACTTCCCGCTGTATGTGACGTTTCCGTACCAAACCTCTCGGCCACGCCAGGTCCTTTAAGCACAGAATGTAATTTTGTCAAAGAGTAATTATAAATGTTAATTTTTTAATAAATGGTATCTCTGTTTGCTTTTAAATAGTCTTTTCTTCTTTAACACAGGATAGAGGACTTTCTATTTTCACTTGCCTTTTCTACTCCTCTTTTTCTACTATTTAGGCTCTAAACACCCTCCCTCCGTATTCTATCTTTCCAGAAACAATAAGGATGTACTATGTAACTATATAGTTAGGCGTGTGTTTTGTTTTTCCGTGTTTTATCGATTTTTCTTCGTATTTTTTAGTAGCATAATGAATTTTATCTGATAAGGTATTAAAAATGTTATATATGTATATGAAGCCTTGACCTTAGATTGGCGCGGCGACTGGTGGTGGGAGTAGAATCGATGGGATCCCGCTCAGTTGGTCTGAAGGGTTGTTTTAATTTCAGATTTGCGCTTCCTAAGTGCCGCTGCTTTCCGTGCTTTGGAAGAAACTCTGCCACCCAGCTTCACGGAAGATGGGAAAGTGATCTGCGTCAAATGCAATGGCATACTCGCTAACATGGGAACGTATTACAAGCATAGACGATACATTTGCGGTGTTAAGCCGCGTTATCAGTGTCGATATTGTGAAAGGCCGTTCAAAAGGAGTGATAATATGAAGCAACATGAAAAAATTTGCATTATAGGCGTTGCAACACATGCCATTCCAGCTCATGAGGGCTCTCAAGTTTAAAAATATTGGTTACGGTGCAAAATTGTAAACTAAGCATTCCTGTTTTTACTTATATAATATAACTATTAAATTTGTTAGCTTTCTCTTTCTGTTTTGTATTTGGGTTAAGCTGGTATTTCTCTGACTCGGGTGGTCTTTTTTAGATGACAACCCGTCTTATCGGTGCGTTGCTTTTCGTGCTTTGGAAGAAACTCTGCCACCCAGCTTCACGGAAGATGGGAAAGTGATCTGCGTCAAATGCAATGGCATACTTGCTAACATGGGAACGTATTACAAGCACAGACGATATATTTGCGGTGTTAAACCGCGTTACCAGTGTCAATATTGTGAAAGGCCCTTCAAAAGGAGCGATAATATGAAGCAACATGAAAAAATTTGCATTATAGGCGTTGCAACACATGTCATTCCAACACATGCCGTTTAAAAATATTGGTTACGGTGCAAAATTGTAAACTAAACATTCCTGTTTCTACCTATATAATATAACTATTAAAATTGTTAGCTTTCTCTTTCTGTCTTGTATTTGCGGTTAAGCTGGTATTTCTCTGACTCGGGTGGTCTTTTCCAGATGACAACCCGTCTTATCGGTTCGTGGACAGAAGATACTGCTGCACGAGGTGCCCTGCTACATATACGTATTTGAAGGGTCTTAAAGATCACCAGCGCTATCGTTGTGGATCTCTTCCCAAATTGGAATGTACTTTTTGCCACAGGATGTTCACTTGTATTCCAAATATTAACAAACATTTACGAAGAACTCATCAAATAGAATGTCCCACTCAAGCTCTTATAATCTGTCACGGTAAAAAGTCCTTGTCCTCGGGGGAGTGCGTGCCTCAGTTCAATTACTTGTCTGAACATTGATTCTTTGTTCCAGAGCAACGGTTGAACGAGGTCTCGTCCGCGAAAGTACTTATGATCTACGGCTCCCCAGTTGTGAGGCATCAATGTCCTAAATGCGAAAAATCATACAGACATTACGCAAGTTTAAGAAATCATGTGAAGTTTGAATGCGGTGTTACTCCTCAGTTTCAGTGTCCCCAGTGTAAACGTCTGTTCAAGCGGAAAGATCAGATGATGCGCCACTTGTCACTTGTTTGTCCTTTAAATCCAAACTCAGTACGAAATAAAGGAGTGCAAGGCTGTCTCCCAATTGTTTAATTTTTTATGACCCATCTTGTATTTGATTAAAAAAAATGAGATAAATCATTAAAAGAGAATTTATAGGAAATCCATTTAAGACGAGGCCAGGAATGATTTGAAACTATACGGTAAACCTTTGAATTTCATTTTCGTAGTAACAAATTTCGGTGATGGTTTTAGTTTTTTCTCATTCTAGCTTTCACTCTCAGCAAAGAGTCATTGACCGCACTACTTTTACTTCTGGCCTTTTTAGTTTCTTCATTCTACAAAACTGTGACTAACTCATAGTTGTTAAAGGTGATGGGTTATCTTCCAACCGGCTACTGTATTTATTTTTAGGTTATTTATTGTGTGGTGAAGGATAGTGTACTTAGTACGATTTGATATATGTAATTGCTGTCCATATCTTTTGCTTGAAGCTGAAACAATGCATGTATTCAAGATTTGTAGTAAGATCCGTTTAATGAATTGTAGAAAAGTTGTATCCGGTTATGAAACACTGTGCCGAGGCCGTATCTAGAAGGGTTTAGGTGTTTTAGATACCTCCCCGGAAATGTTCTTCCGACACGTAGTCTCTAAACAGAAATACATATAAACAATTTTTTCACGCGTTTTTTTGTGTAATTCCCTCTCCTCCGATTTTATAGCACCCTGAACAAAATTCTTGGATACGGCCTGAACTGTGCTTACTCTATTTTTGTATCCCATGAGTTTGATTCGGTACTGCCAGTTCTGATATCCAATAAATTTTAGTGAAGGTATATAATATGTGCAGGAGAGTTGCTCCAACATTTTTATTGAAGAAGGGGGGAAGAGGGGTCCATATCTGGATAGTCAAGGGGCATGGACTTTATAATAGTTTTTTCCTCCTTTTTTTGAGGGGGACAATCCCCCCTCCCCCCGAAACGACACCTTAATATGTAGTATGTCTTATTCAAGAGTTGTCATGATTACATGGATCATAGAACTGACCTTTCTGCTTTGAATTGTGCTCATAATTCTTCAGTCGAAAGTTAGCACTGTTTTTCTTAAGCCAGTACAATTTCGATAGCCGATAATCTTAAGATGATTAAAAATATTAGCCATAACTTCAGGTTGCATCTTAGAATCAATTAATGTTAACTGTTAAAATGTTGGATTTTCTTATGTGCTACATTTTCCCAACAGTTTTAAATCTAATTTATAGCTTATAAAAAAAAAACATGAAGTAATTTAAGCTTATATTCCAGCTGTTTCAGTATTTATTGCATTAGATAATGGACAATATAATGCCTATTAGTATGTGGTTTCTGACAAGGTCGTACCCGGGTATTTAGACTTCCAGTGGGAAGGAGCGGCTGAAAAAAAGATAAAAATAAATAAAAATCGGAGAGTTCTTCTGTCTTTGTTAAAAGTTTGAACATGTAATAAAAAGTGGGAATCCAGCATATAAAAAGGGGTAGACCAGAGACTCTAAACACAAAGCTGGGACAAGATTGACCGGATTCCCTGTTTACTTAAGACTTAGATTGTATATTCCTATTTAAGATGGGTTCAGTGGTTCATTGCTCACTTTTTGGCTTGGGTGCATTCCATCACTTCATTCCTTCAGCCTTACATCTTCTGCTTATGTCCGTTGTGCCAGAAGAAATTTAGTGCATAACCTCTTAAATCGTTTCTGTTGTCCCCACCGCCATATCTGACATTGTCGCGCTTCTGAAATAATTGCCTAAAACTGTTTACTTATCTGTTCTCGAATACAAGATCAACAGGACAATGCGAACCAGGAGGATCATAGTGTGATTGGTGACATATTGATCTGTTCGTCATCCAATTCAGAACAACTCAGTAAATAAGTGGGCAATTACCTCAGAAGAATGAAGATGTCTAATTGGGCCTTTAGGTAAACTCTATGCCTTGAAATGCTCTCAATGATAATATTGATACAATCCCAGTGCGTTCCCTTTATAAAAAAAAAAAAAAATCTGGCAGTGGGTTTTCCGGCCTAAATAAACTTAGAAATCCAAAAATATGCAGATTTCGGCCATAAATTCAATTACTGTCATCAGCAGAATGTAAATTCTGCTGATGAGAATGTATATCCTTGATCAGATGAGATCTTAAGGAAAAGTACAAGGCTTTGCAAATATCAATTTTTTTCGTTTTTGTCGTCTGCGCTGTTTTTTTTTTTCATCTTTTCTTGTCTAAATGATCCTTTTAACATAAGAAAAATCTTTGTTGTTGAAAATTCTACAAATCCATCCTGGGTGTTAATCGATACGCTGGCAATATGGAGGCCAGCGTAAAAATTCTTTCCCGAACCAGTGGCAGATAGCTATTGCACCATTAGCACCAAATACTATTCACTGACTTAAACTCCTTTATACACTACCCTGGGTACGGCCTTGATCCCTGGTGTATCGAAGGGAAACATAAACATTCCTGCTTCTAGGTGGTGATGGTGTAGGAAAAATGTTCACATGCGACCGATGCAATCGCCGTTATACCTACAAGAGGAATCTAATTGCACATCAAAGATATCAGTGCGGAATCGACCCAAAGTTTAAGTGTAACCATTGCGGGAGACTCTTTCATATCAAAGGCAATATGCTGAAACATATGCGAACACATGGATGGTTAGAACGATGGCCTTACAGTGTTTTGAACGTTTAGCTTCTGGTCAGAATTGGTTTTTCAGGGATGCTTGTTTGATTTTGTTCGACGTTATACGATTTGCATGAGCTAATAAAGAAGTTTTAAAGGCCAAAACTTGTGTGCAAAAGTACGGGGACATAGTAAATCCTAACCAATTTAGAACCATTAATTGTCAAAATGCTAATCAAGGCTGTACTCAGGGTCAGGGGCTACTAGGTTACTAGATCGTCTGTCCCTGAAATCTAAACAATTGCTTATAAAATGCGCACTTTTCCGCTGTGTAAAGTGACAAATATATTCTGCCGTTTGTCGTATCATGGGTTCGGCCGAATCAGAATCATTAATACGGCCCAGTTTCCAATGAATCCCCCAAGATTAAATTGCTATGCTGAATAGTTATTGTTATTAGGAATCATCCAGGACAGTACTGCTGCTAAATAAACACGAAGATATCTTCTTTTCTTTCTTTTTAGGAGATGGTGGGAGGAGGGGGGGGCTAAATTTGTGAATTAAATTGACAGGGGTAAATTTGTTAATTTGTGAATTAAGTGAAAATCTTGATATTTGGGAGGTGGCTACGGCTCAAAAGATCTTCCTTCTCTTCTGACGTGTCTGCTCTCGTACGCATTCTGTCTTTTGAACTAAATATGCTGTCCAGTATAAGACGTTTTCGTACTTAAATCGTACAGCTAAAAAACCTGATAAGTCTAGATACTTTTACATTTTGGTTAGAGATAGGCTATACGTTTAAAACATCCGATCTGTAAAAACAAAACATCAATTTAGAAGTACAATTCTACTCGGAGAACCAGGCACGCGAGTAGGAATTTAGGTACTATTCTAAAATGCGAGAAACACGCGTCGAGCAAAGCAAACCATTACCCGGTAATTGGATGTCTGACGCAGCATAAACAAGGATTTCTCACATCAGGAACTATATTTAAACTTTAGTTTTTTGGGGTTTAGGGGGGAAAGGTACCTGGGTTAGGTTAGGTTACGTATTTAATGTATGCTATGATTTAACCCCGCCCATCCCCTAATTTGCAAATGTATAGCCGAAATTTGTTTCAAAACTCTTATATTTTTATTCTATTTTGTTTTATTTCGTTAGCATTAACCAAACTTCACTTATCGCGTTCCTAGGATTTTAGAACAGTACCGGAATTTATTTCGTAGGGTAGGGGCACAAGTTTTTTTAAAACTAAAAAAAAAGTTATTTGTATGGAAATGATCAATGAATTGAAAAGGGCTATATCTTCAGTTGATTATTAATTTTGCTTGATCATTTGAGGATTCCCAAAAATAGCAATAAATAGTAAATATTTTTTGGAAACCGCTGACTTCTTATAAAATAACGTTTAAATACAGGTTCTAGCTTCCAACTCGTAAACACTAAAGTCCCCAGCATAGTATGTACCTGGTGACTCATAGCTACACATCAATCCTAGGCACATTTGTAATCTAAATATAAAATGTCTCTTCTTTTTCAATTTTACAACTTGCTCGGTCTATGAGGCTCATAACCTGGCTTCAAATCAAACAAGAAATGCAGCTTGCCAGGTAAGTCCGTTTAAATTTATTTTGTGAGAAGCTGACAGGGAGTGAATTCTGCAAAATATCAGAGCAGAGTTGAATAATTGGAAATTTTTACAATCTTTATGCACATAGTATGTTTTGATTGAATTCATCATTTTCTGAAATTTTCACCTCAATATTCTTAGCCTTTGTAGTAGTCGCTATACAAGCAGTAATTGTAGTAGCAGTAGTGGTATTAGTAGTAGTAGTACTACTGCTACTACATCCCCCGTAGTAGTAGTAGTTGCATTAGCGTGCAAATACTGCATTTTTATCAATTGATCATCCCCCTCATCATTCCCTGAAAGTTCCAACTTAATGCCCTTGGTTTTTTTTAACAGAGGTCTAACAGGGCCTCCCTCTTAATAACAAATGTTATATGTAAACAATGAGCGAATTGCATAACTTACAGCCCCTGCTTTGAGGGCTATGGGGGGGGGGGGTTGACATGCCCAGAGACATAGTTAGGGGACTTTTGAACTATGTTGAACAAAATAGATTTCTCAAAATTTTGATTGGATGTGTCTGGGGAATAAATAAGCGTAGGAGGGGGGGCAGGTTGCCCTTCAATCACTGTTGACTCTTAAAAGGGCACTAGAACTTTCAATTTCCAATCGAATTAGCTCCTTCCGAAGTTTCTATGGCAATTTCTATACGAAGGCCCTTGGTGAAACAGAAATACTACATTGTGCTCACATCGCTCTTTATTTAGGCAGCGCTATTACGCTGCCTATGAAAATGGCTTTGTATTTTCAATGAAACGTTTGAAAAACAACAAAATTGTCCTCTGGTTTCCCTAGACTATGAAACACAGTTTTGCCTCTGTCAAACATTTCCCTGAATTAATACCATTGTCAGTAGCCAATACTAAATTCTCAGCATACTTAATCTAGTGTTACTTTTCCTGTGGATTTGGTTCATTTGAATGAAATGCGAATAAATAAGCGTTCTCATTCCCGAAGCACTTTAAGAATTATTATTCCCTTGTTGAATCTGTATTTCCGTTTGAAAACGCTTGCCGATTTGTTTAGTATTATAAATTAAATACTGTTACTCTTTACTTTCATAATAAAGGTGTAGACTAGAAATATTCCCGGAAATCAACAGGGATTAGATAATCAATTTCTACCTCCCCTTATCCCTAGAACTTGTTTTATACTTATCCGAAGGTTTAATAAGAGTTAGCTTGCATTGGAATTTAATTGCAGTTTTTGAGGCATCTCCCGCCCCAACAAAAATTGATACGATGTCTATAGGGTAAAAGGAGTGTGGGAGGGGGTCTAGTTGCCCTCCAATAATTTTTGTCACTTAAAAAGGGCTTTTTGATTTTCTTTCCAATGAGCCATTGGTTCGATATGATCACCACTGGGGAAAAAAACACACATCGATGATCTTTCCTCGGACGACTTTGGGAAAAAGCTATCCACTCACCGAGTTATAATTATGATATTATTTCTTCTTTTTCTTACAGACTGATCTAAAGTGCTTAAAAAATAGGAAAATTGCCCGTTATTCCGACGATTTCCGGCCAAATTTCAATACATTTTTTAATCTGAAAAAAATTAAATTGAAAAAAAAAATAAATTTGGCAAAAGGATAAAGCTGAATCTTAGCTATCGGGTTATAGAAAAATTGTCATCTTACGCTGAAACCACAGTTTATATAATTATCCAGTAAGTTTACCGCAGTGGATTTCTGGCTCTTCATTCTCGGTGCGAACAAAAAGCTCCTCCCACTTATTTCTGCACTTATTGGTTGAGCCGGCCAAGTGGTTTTGTCAGTACTTGGTCCGTAGGTGATAATTCTTTGTCTACCCGTGAAAAGATCTAATGCCGCTTATGTTTATATCTGCAAAAACGTTCTCTGGAGCACTCGCACCTTGGTCCGGGTTTTTATAATGGGTGAGACAGGGAAAGATCATGCTGGATAATTATATAAACTGTGGCTGAAACATTGAAACTGTTGGACTGCATAAAAATAGCCAAATAAATAATTAAGTTTGACCAAATATTTACAAAGAGAATAAAAAAAAAACAAAGATAAAAAAAATCACAAAAATTTACAAAGGGAACGAAAATAGAAAACCTTAAACTAAAAGTAGTAAACCTTAAAGAAGAAATTCTTCGGGCAACTCGGGCGACTTTGGGAAAAAGGGGCGTGGGATGGAACTTGCTGCCCTCCAATATTTTTGGTCACTTTAAAAGGCCACTAGGATTTCTGATTTGAATTTGTCAGCTTATCTTAGTTTTGGCAAAATTTTCGAAGAAACTAAATTTCAGCTGGGGGGGGGGGACTGGGATCTGGAAACAGCTGCTCCCCCTGCCTCAAAGAAAATTATGCCCATGCCCCCGGTATCTTCCCAAACCCTTTCTTTGCTATGGCAGATTACGCAGCGAGGTCTAAGAAACTATTTCCACAAACAATACACAGTTCATACAAATGAAGGGTTTTTGTATAAAACGTACATTCGACATTGCGAGTAGTTGATGAGTGCTGCATTATTGTACACTAACTATTGGGGAAGGAATAAGGCTGGAGGGTCTTTTGAGGGGGACGGAAAACCTCAGAATGCATTTTTAGGGCAGGATTTTTCAACATTTCAAAAAAGATCCTTCCGATCAATATCCAAAGGTGATTTGAACTCTAGCATCCCATCATTTGTAACTATATGTTTGACCTAATTTTGTAATATGGATGTCAAGGTGACATCCAATAGGTTACACCCCTATTTTTTATTTATTTTTTTTTTTAAGTGCAAAGTAAAAGAATTTTTACCTGATCTGTTTTTTAAGAATTTTGGTTTCTTTTGACAATGTTTTGCTCTTCCTTTACAGTTTTTTATTACTAACTGTTGCATTCAAGGCGCTCTTGAATTTAAGGGAGGCTACCACTCTCTCCTTCGCCTCAGTTTTTACATTCAATTTAATAACAATACTTTGGGATTAATAAATCATTCCTGAAGAAGTCCACCCCTGCAACTACTTTTCAGGATGGAGGGAGGGGGATTCAAATACAAAAAATGAATATAGGGTTTTGATTTAAATAGGTTTCAAGTTGAGGTCCTCAAAATCATATTTTTTATAAAGATGTTTCCCATGGAGACTGACAGGGACGCCAGGGGCAATCCTAGTCCCTACCTGAGTAACAAAAAGACATTAAAAATGTATACAGATTGAAAAAAAATGCAATCCACATCCTGGCGAAAACAAACCTCCTGGTTGCACTTACCTCCCCCTGAAAAGTTCCTTTGCAGTGCTTATGACCCCCTCGTCAGCTCTTCCTCTTTTGTGCCCGTATGCATATGAATGTAAT